>QJSC01025443.1:926167-946874 GCA_003697955.1 Calidris pygmaea
CTATGAAAATGACCACAAGCTTCAACATGGAAGGTAAAAATCAGCATGGCACCTTATTAACGAAGTCTGTAGACTCCCATCTAGGCAAAGAGAAGTGTTTGCCACGGTCGACCCCAGGTACTCTTCCTTCTTTGTGAACTGGCTTGTCTAATGCGAGAGTTTTAGTACCCAATTAAAAAATTTACACCCTCAACAGCGTCCAGCAGGGCTTCAGTAATATGGTTGTGGCCGAATGGGAAAGGATAAACTAGGAGGCAGAAGTAATTAAGCCATTCAGCAGCTTACATGTTACACTCAGTTTCTGAGGCCAGCCAAGTCATGGGTAAACTGCTTTGGGTTAGATAAATTAAAGTTCAGCTTTACTGCCCATGGTAACAAGTTGTTCTCTTGATCAAGTTTAAACACCAAGTTTAAACTTCTCCTGGCCCTGCCCGTCACTCATTTGCTTGAAATCTTTCACACTTGGACCCACAAAAAGCATGTCTTCTTTCTTCCAAAAGCAGCTTTAGAAGATAGTGGGTTTGTCTGGATTTTTGGTGGTGTTTTTTCCCTCCCCATCTAAACTCCTCCCAGAGCAGGACACAGAGACTTTCAGGCATAGCTGCTTCCTCCCAAAACATATGTCATGGCATACATGTTGACATATATCAAATCAAAGGAAGCCAGGATTTGGATCGCAGAGCCCTGGGTTTGTACTACTGTGCCCTCAGTCACACTGTCTTCATTCATCTCCAGTTAATAAGCAGTTAAAACGTGCTCACTTGAAGGAAAAAAGTAGAAGGGGCCGCACTCTCATTTATCCATTGTAGGCAAACATCTTTCTGGAAAATGATGCATTTGTCTGTGACAGCACAAAGCCAGCCTAGGTAGGCACAACGTCATCCAGGTTTTGGGTACAATTCACAAGTGTTATATGTTAACCACTGTTAAATATCTGGAAACAATCCCTTGAAGTCACTCCCACTTCACTAATTGTTAGCCCCTAATGGTAGTTTCTGATTAATACAGGAGCAGAAAGAGATTCAGGCAAGAAGCAGCACAGGAAAAATACAGAAAAGTACACATACAAACTAATATATCCAACTTATTCTTTGCCACCCTTTATTTTAGGGCTCAGTACCCAGTCAGTTCAGAATACCCATCACATTTGATAATTGTTTTGGTTAGTAATAACAATAGATTCACTTGGATTTATTGGACACAGCATACTTTATTTAATGCCAATCGCCGGAAATGTACTAATGCCTGCTGACAGTGCTCTCACACTGTGTCTCTCCAAACAAGAAATGAGGTCATCATGATTCATGTAATAATCTGATACACATTTTGTGGCAATCTGTAAAAGTTTTTAAAATTCCAAAATGAGGACATTTTGGTTGTTTTGGTTTTTTCCCCCTCCTCTCTGCAATTATGATTTCCCAAGTGGAAGACCAAACTTTAGAAAATCCAGGGAGAAACTGTTTACTCACTTTCCAGTCTTCAGTTCTGCTTTTTTTTTACCCCCTTTCCTCACTGAAGTGGAGGAACCTACACAGTTTGTTTCTTGTACAGAGTGCTGCCCTTCTCTGGCAAGAAGGGAGTCTTCTTTAATTAAAAATGACGTCCCAGAAAGTTTGCAATTAGAGAGGATCAAGGTGCAAAGAGAACAGCCTGAGGAAATACTTTTGCAAAAACGGCAGGAATTGTTGAGAATTATGACGGGTCAAGAGAAATAGGTATTGTAACTACCTTTCTTTTCTTCTAAGCTTGGGCTGGGAAAAGGTAGAAAACACCCTGTATTTACAAGAAAAGAACAGAAACAAGACTGATCCTTAGGCATAATATTACATACTGCACCTGGATTTTTTGAATTACTAGCTACAGAGAAGTTCAGGTACCACCTCAAGTATCTAAATTAAAATCTTCTCTACCTCTAGCTGTAGGATGAACAAAGTGCAGACCACGAAGGGCATTCCTGGAAGGACCTCCAGGCAGAGATGGCCGTGTTCCAGCACCTGCAATTGCAGAACGCGTGGCTGAAACGACTCTGCTGCAAAGAAGTGCTGGGACTCCCTACTCCAACGCGTCTCTAGCACAAGTCCCCACTGTCATATCGAGGTGGCCCAGGTGAGCCAAAGAGAAAGGTGGGGGCGCAAGACAGGGAACTGCTGTCATTTTCTGGGGCCTCAGCATCAGGGTCCTTTAGTCTGGTGCTTGCACTGTGGTCCACCGAAAGGCAGCACAGCACAGTGCGCAAGCCCTGGTGGGGTCCTTAGACAGGAGATTCTGCAAAACTTTCCTGAGTGGCTTAAGAGATTTTTTTTTTTTTGGCACACAGTAGCGATACATAGCACTTACCCATTTCTGAAGGCTTGTCTTCTTCCAAGCCAAATAAAAACTCATATTTGGCCTTGGCAACAGTCTGGGCGTGAGCCGATACATCATTATCCCACACAAGTGCTTCTGCCTGTGGAGTCAAAATAAACAAAGTTATCTACCTTTCAGTGAAAAAACAGCAGCAGGAACATGAAATCCCTCCAGGTGGGCTGTCAGGTAGAATTTTCAGAGTGTTCATTTAACTCTGTCACCATCAAGATCACCCAGAGCAGACACAGGCCAACTCAAAGTGCTTTTGAAGAGCTCACCGCTCTGTCTTCAAACACAAGCAGCTCAGTACCAAGCAGTGATGTTGGAGCACCCAACCCCCTCACATCTTTAGTCAGTTTACCCAATTCAAGGCCAGCAGCACTGGGAAACCATCTCAGTAACACCAGTTAGGGTTAAAAATGCCTAGGGAATAGTATCAGAAATAGCAAATTTGAGTATGGATGTCATAGAACTGGGACCCATGGGAAAACCACAAATGGGGCAAGCCATTTCTTGGGGAGGAGAGTGGGCCTGAGAAAAGGAGGAGAAAGGGTACAACAAGGATGATCAAAAATGGGAAAAAAGATACTACGTTATGCAACTGTGTGGCGAGTGCTGTCTGTTGGGTCCCTGCTGGGTGGCGAGGGTCCCTGTTGGGTATCCCACGCCTGACCAGCACCGTCTAGATCCGAACAACTGCCCAACCTGTTTTTATGACCGTACCACCCAAGTCAAACCTGCTTCTGTGGCCATGAGGCTGGGAGTGGGCACTAGGTGGTCGCCCCGACTACTGGGGGAACACCTGGGAAGACGGACAAACAGACAGATTGGGCATCCCAGTGCCACACAGGCATCTTACCACTGCTTCCTACTCATAAGAAGCAGTTTGGGACAGGAAAGGTCCCGTTTCTCAGAGAAGAGAAAGGCTGCAGGACTAAGATTAAAATTAGTTTTCTGAACAGGTGGGGACAAATCAAATCTCCAAGATAAAGCACACACCAGTAATAAACTGTACTGCAAAAACTGTCTGCAGTCAGCATTAAGTTTCTTCCCAGCTGGGCAAGACGGAGCCTGTAATTCTTCTGTCTGAAGTGACAGATGAAATAAATCATTAACTCTATAAATTCTTCAGTGACCTTTAAATTCATACCCTATGTTTGAGGCAGCCAGTTGTTACAGAATAGCAAGTCACTGCATGGTTCACACTGGGAAAAGGCCTTAGCTTACAAAAATACTCTTTTAAAAAAAAAAAAAAAAGCCAGATAGAACATTCTGCCCCCCAGGACAATAATAACATTTATGCACTTCCACCAAATACCTTAGGGTAAGCGTCAACTACAAACAAATTCAAAGTACAGGAGACACATAATTTACAAGAACACAAGGTCAAGGCTTTTTAATCAGAGATGGATGGAATCACAAATCCATACAAACCTCTAAGGCCAGCTCTCCAGCAATTACAGTTTCTTCCAAGAGCATATTGACAAATAACTAGGTTGCCCCATGCCCTAGAACTGTTTTGCTCCAGGTGCTCCTGGCCTTTCACCCTTACTTCTTCTCCCACCTTTCTGCACTGCAGCAGTTCTGCAGGATTTAGTCCAACACAGCACTCTAATAAGTGGGCAGTAGATCTTCCACAGGGGTGGAAGATGGCATATATTTACCATTCACTGGTCCAGCTATTCATCACTGGGCCTTCAATGGGTACTTTGATGAACCTGCTAACACTAGCCTACCACATACTTAGGGAAAAATGTGATGAAACACATGGAAAGGCTTTCTAGCACAAAGATGACTGTCACGAGCATGATGAAACGAACTTGGAAGAAGCCTCCATGTCTCCCCTGCTTTTACAGGTCTGCATTCATTTGCAGGAAGCGGGGCTGGAAGGTCTAGAAAGGGAACATCTGGACCCAGGGCACACAGGAGGAGGCCCCTTGGTCTGGCAATAGCCTGGACAGGAGTGGCTTACAGAGGCAGACAAAAATTCAGCCTACCCAGATGGATGTGAAGGGAGAGAAAGCTAAACATCTAGCGGGTGCCAAATCCCACTCACAGATGAATGAAATGGAAAATCAAATGAACAGAGCAGTCCAGTTCTTAAGCAATCAGAAATTTCTGATCTGCACACCTCTGCGACACAGCACCTCCATCCCTCAGCCATGCTCTTCGAGGCTTTACAGACATCTCAGCTTCCCTGCCCATGAGAACATTTTCCAAAGGTATGTATTTGCCTGCACCTTACTGTAATGCAATGAGGAAGAGTCGGGTTCACAGCACCTTCTGCATCATCCAGTAACAGGCATGAATTAATGGCTCAATTAATGTTTTTTCAGTGTACAAGGCACCATTTATCAGACTTTGGTGTCTAAGAGGAGACTATAAGACCTTTGTCTTGGCGTCTGAAAGGGATAACTTGATTTTCAGAAGTGCTCAGCACCACTGATGAGAATTACAGATACTGGCTCGAGCATGGGAACACTGAACCTAACATCTATTTAGGTTGTCAGAGCACTATAAGGATGTGTAAAGGTAAAGCAGTTCAGAGCCTCCAGGTCCAGGATAAGTTTATGATATTTCATCCAAACAAGAGATACTAAAACGAGAAAGCAAGAGAGTGAGACAATTAGGATGCTTATGAGGTCAAAGCTGGCTTTTATGACTCTTGATTTACTGTTGCCCTTCCTTAGAGACCAAACAGAAAAAAAAAAAAAAAAAACCACAACGACAAAACCCCAGAAAAATCAAGAGAGAACATGTGCTCTCCTGTTCTTCTTTCAATCTGCCACTCATCCAACCTTGCAGAAGTCATCATGCCCCAAAAACAGGACCCCAGAAAAGGGCTGGACAAATGTTCATGGTGCTTTCCAAGCTGCATTAGCAAGGATTAAATACAATTAAGATTGGAAGGGATATAAAACTCCTGCTTAAGCTTTCTCCCTCATCTCAAGGGCAAAGAAATCTGCATCCGGGTCAGCTCATTTCATAATTGCTTCCCTCAGAGGGCTTTAACCGCCACCTTTGATGCATCTGGTGTTTGTCACTGCTAGAGAGGGTGACGCTCGCTCTGAACGTCAATCCCCTTAAATCAGCCCAGCTGCCCATACATTTCTCGTGAGCCACGTACACACTGTTTTTCAGTCCAATTACGCTCTGGGCAGAGCGGCAGTGAGTTCCTGCCCGTTCGTTCACCACTCCTGCAGCGCTTTCTGCCTGTTTGAACATGTTTGATCAAGCCTACTTCTCTAGGTCACAGTTCTTGGTTGGGAGCTGGGGAGGCTGCATTTGCCTCTTGGGTGAATTTTGTATATCATCCATGAGACTGTGTTAGCTTGGACATGTCAGTCCTCACCCCTCAGACCTCCTGCCAACATGCTGGACCAGTTTTTTTTGACTTCGCACAAGGCATTGGCATGGGTCAACAGAGGTCCCACCTTGCTGGGCTTTTGTCCCTTTTGCTGAGGGAGCAGAGATTGTTTAGGTCATGCCCATGGCGCTCGTGGTGGTTTCAGGCTAGCATGGGAAACAAAGCTGCTGAATCTGTGTCTCAGCACTGAACTGAACAGCAGCATGATGCTAAGACCTCAGGGATCCTGCTCCTCCAGCAGGAGCTGCTAAGGAGACAGATAAGTCAGCCCAGCATGAGGCACACACACTGCCTCTGAACTCCACTCTGCTGTCTGAATGTGCAAACCAGAGCATAGGACCACTAGCTACAAGGAGAAACCATTGCCACAGTTCACCCCTGAGAGGTGGCTTAAGGCAGGCCCCTGATGAGATTTGGCTGCTGCCTTTCCTGAAGTACAATGTCTCTCTCTGGATAAATTTGGTTTCAACTCCAGTCAAGAGTTCCCCTCAAACTGCCCCCTAAAAATCCCGTGGTTTTTAGATAGGCATGGAGAGTTATCCAAGCCTGAAGAAAATGCTCCTCCTTCCTCCATGGAAGGAAAGCACTGAAGCATCCTCTTTTGAATTTAATAGAAGTTCCGGCTGGGGCCTTTTTTGGGACAGTTTTCTTATTGGGACTTTTTTGTTGTTTGTTTTTTTTTTTAAATACCTACATCCCAGGGAGCACCAATTGAAGAATATCATAGTCTTGTTCTCTCACCACCATTTGCCGCTGAGCGGAAAGAAGAGCTGGGCTCCATCTCTGTGGGTCTCAGTGAAGGGGATGACATTGTTCACGGCTGCTGGGACAAGGAATGGGTGAGTCTGAGTACAAAGAGTCGGCGTGAACTCATGTTTCCTGAAGCATTCACATTTAAGGTCATGTGTTTTCTTTGAAAATGTCTATTAAGAAGGAAGTGTTCAAAGGAGCAGATAATTCACTGGCAAATGTCAGTCTGGAGTTTCTCAGACCCCCCTGCGAGGACAGATGCTGTTAGACAGGCTGACTGCTCGCAGGAGACCTGGGAAAATGGTGCTTGGGAAAACGCAGAATGGGATGGGTGCCCATGTTTGAGCCCTCAGGGAGCAAGAGTCAGCCGAAATGCTGGACAGCAGGAGACCAGCCATGCTAAAGGAAAACATCAGCAGGAAGGGGTCTAAGGATCTTTCACAAAGGGCCGTAAGCCAGGACAGAGAGGTCAAAGCATCCTCAGGGGGGACCCCTGCAAGCTTTCTTAACGAAACCCAGCCACTCTACGCCCAGAAAGTAACGCTACTCCAGTTCTTCTAGGCTTACTGGAAAACCTGGGGGGAACTGGCTAGTTGGGTGGGGGGTCTCCACAACTGAGCCATACCACGAGGCAGCCTCAGGGGAGCCCCAGTTTTGCACACTTTTGCACGTGCACAGCTCCTTTTCCCAGAGCTGATCACCCTCCCTCTCAGCCGTGCAGCTGGTGGGGCAACAGCCCCTGCACCGGTGGCACAGGGCTTTCTGGATGTTTGACAGAGGCTAGTGGGGAGATGACAGGTCACACTAATTTTTCTAGAAACGCTATTTCTGTTGAGCTTTTCTTAAGTCACTTTCCTAAGTTACAGTATGAAATGCAGAAAGCTGGAGTTAAAATAAAATTGCTAGCTGGTGAAAGCTGGTTCACCAACAGCACAGAGAGGGGCAGAGAGACGGCTGGTGCTCACAAAAATACCACTAGCAAGGTTTCTAGTTTTTACTTCCCTATGACCCCATATGCCATGCTTGTGTTTTCCTCACACACACACCCCCCACTAATGTATGTGTTTGCAATTCTTAAATTTAAGCGTTAGTAAAATATATTAAGACCTAAAAGAAAGGAGTTTTGTATGGCTAAATCTCATCTGAAGCTGCCAAAAGTTAATGCTAGCAAAGGATTTGGAAGAGAAGAAATCTCAGCTTGGGTTTAAATTAATTCCTAGCTATCAGGAGTTGCAGGGAGATGTGTAGAGTGCCAGAAGGTGGTGGAAGAAGGAAAGGGGATTGTGTGAGGGCACTGCCTATAGCCATTGTCCAGCAGAGGAGTTTGGATTATAAAAAAGGATAACTAAGTCAGCTGGAAATTTTCAGCTGAAGGAAAGAGGCAGCTGAGACACACGTGGCAGAGATGCATACAGTCACAAGGGGTCTGCAAAAGGCAAAGAGCAATGAGTGATTCACCACCTCTTTTAATACAACAGCCAGAGGACATCAAAAGAAGGTATTAGGAGTCAGCATCACATCAAACAGGAGATGGTTTCTCACACAGTTTCTAGTTAAAACCACACACCTCCCTGCAAAGCAATGTCATGGAAACCAAAATCCTACAGGAGCTGAAAAAGAGGGTGAACAAGCTCACAGGATACAAATCCACAACATACGTAGAAACCATAACCTTCTGATGAAGCTCCAAGCTGAACACAACCTTCTGATGAAGCTCTCACACATCTGCCAACATCCTTGGGTCCAAACTGGTACAGCCAGCCACTCTTACCTGCCCACCGGGCTTTGGCATGGCCCTGGGCCCGGCAGACCTCAGGCTCGGTACCCCCCAGCCAGCTCCACTCCTCGAGAGTCCTCACCGCAAGGTGCCCCACACTTTCACCCCAGGGATTCACCAAAAGGCAGGGGGTCACTGCAGGCTTCCCCTCCTGCTGCCAGCGCCGCGGGACGTGGTCACCAGCAGCAGCCTCCCGGGAAGCAGTCGGGCTGGAGAGAGAAACACTGAAAGGGCGCAGATACCATCGGAGCTGCTCTCCCCGCTCAAAGGCAGACTTCACAAAAGTTCAGTGTCTGATGAGAGGCTCAATTCAGAAACCAAGCAAAAGAGTTGCTGCTTAGAAAAAGGCATGGGAACAATGACAAAAAGTGGACGCCTTAGCGTCCCTGTATCAAGGAGTTGCAGGTAAAATATGTTTTCAGTCTGGTTGTCTTGTTTTACACCTGCACCTGAGTTTTCCTCCCTTTGAAGAAATGGTTGCTTTGCTGTTTGGTTGAAGTTGTTAGGAAGCAATCAGCTCTTATACTGAATTAAATGCTTTTTATTATGCAAAGGCTGACACTGTCTGAGCTGTAACTGCGTGAATGTGAACAGCATATTAATTCAAAGTCTGTATGATTACACTTTACCTTCAAAGGTCACTCAGCATTTTCTATTTGCCAAGTCAGTGATTTTTGGTGCATGCTGTATGGGCCTCTGGATGTCTATGCATTATTTCTAAGGTATGTGCAAGAATCAGAGCAAGCCAATTGAAAGGTAGACTTGAGCTCACTGCACGAACTTAACTATAAAACATAAAGATAGTAAAAAAGATCCAAAACACTAAAAGCCACAGTGCAAGGATTTTTCCTGAGTAATGTCAAACAGCATTAGGTCAGGGGTCGGTTTTAAGAAAAACTGCACAAAGACAGCATATTTTATTCAGAGAATTCAGCGGTGCATGTACTAGACATCTTGCATTTACTTTTTTTGTTCAATCTGTTCTGAATATAATTAGCAAACTGACAGACTGCTTCTTTTCAGCAAGTAGTGTGCTTCCATCATCTTTAGGTAATTCCGATTGCAGAACAATGTTTAGACAGGTCTGCCCCATATGGATTTCAACTCCACGGAAGCAAAAATTTGGATATGCCTAAGTGCCTCATAAGCCTACCAGAAGTTACATCTGTATCTTTAAGCAACTAAACTCTTTCCAAAACCCAAGCCAACATCTGCTAAGACTTGGGAACTTGCAAGGCGCATCTTTTCCCATGTGCTGTACATTCTCTATGTCCAGCTAAATAAGTGCTGGTTTTATGGACGGAAGTAAAGATGGAGAGCTCATCTTCCTTTTTCAAATCAGTATTAGAAACATGGTTTAATGCTAGTATCCCGACATGATAAAAATATTCTTTGCACCTCAAATTCAGTGAACATTAAAAAAAAAAAAAAAAAAAAAAAAAAAAAAACAAAAAAAAAACCAACAAAAAAAAAAACAGAAACAAAAACACAAAACAAAACCATCCAAAACCCCCCAAAAAGTGTGAAAACCTACATTTCATCTGCGCCAAGGGCAAACTGTAGAGTTACAACACAGTGACAGAGCATGGAAAATGGAGAATATATGTCCCTCTAATTTAGACATAGCTCACTGACCCTGCATGATTATTTCATATCACATATTTAAATTACTTTTACAGCTTTCACCTAAATTGTTCTTTCTGGTTCTTAACTAGATTTAACAGAAGCTATTTGGATCAGAAATTGATTGAAGTGTGATCAGAGCCATCTTCTCCCCAGCACAACTGAGGCAGAAGCTAGAAGTCACACCAACAAATTTCACATAAGCCGCCTGCTGTGCAAACGCTGGGGGACTGAAAAGATGTTGTTGCAAGAGCAGTTTGCTTGCTTGCTAAGAAAGTGCAAATTAAGGAGTGCCCGCGCCAACATCCTCGGGCAGCCGTGTCCCCACAAACGGACAGGAACCACCAAGCAGTTTCAGCAGTGGTAGGAAGGCAGAAGACACCAAAGGTGACACATCCTCCAGAAGCAGCACAACACAGGCTAGCATCCCGTTATTGAAGAAGTTAATACTACTTCTTTTTCCCTCATCAGGTCACAGCAAGTCCTCAGGCAAGAAAGCTGATGAAAACCAGAACTCGCTGGTACCAGAATTTGTTTTATTTTGAGAAAAGGGCTTTCCTGCTAAGGGTTCTTCCTTTAATGCTGAAATGCAGCCATATCCCAGGCTTAAGTGCATCTTGCCATCACATTTGGCATTTGTTCAGCCTAGGAGATGCGGTTATTACCCCAATGACACTTCCTGTTTGAAAACTGTTGTAAAAAAATAATGAGTACACTTTGGAGATATGCCACCTCTTCCACTGTGTCATTTCACACTCAGAAGAGAAAGCAAGCCCTATTCATCCCTTGTGAAAAAAATGGAGGCTTGCACTGTGTAATCTGTGCTGTTTGGGTTGTTTTCTTACTGCTCACGAGCTACTGTATCACAGACTCAAGACAATGCCCTCTTATTCAGCCCTTTCACCAGGTGTCCAGAAAATTGTCATAGCTGCAGCATGAAGCACTTGGCAAGCCTGACAGTGACCACTGCCTTGGTCTGTCTGCCTTGGCAGCCCACCCTCAAAAGCCAGCTCCAGCCCTGTCTCCTTAGGCTTAGCCCAGCGGTCGCAGCACTGAAAATCTTTTCGCGCAGTTATCGGAGCAAGCACCACACACTTGCTGGAGCTGGTGGCCAAAGCACTCGGTGGAGGTGAAAATGGAAATGCGGAGTTCCTACTTTGACTCACAGCTTGATCCCTGACGGACAGCTTGATCCGGTGCCCCGGCAGGTTTGTTGGGTTACAGCATCCAGGAAGTACAGTCAATGCAGGAGCAATTCAAGCTTCAAGGGCTAGATAATACCCGAGCTCCTCTGACTCCTGATTCAACCCTGTAGCAACCTAGCCCGCACCCAGAGGGCTAGCCCTCACCCCACCCTGCTTTTAAGCCCCATCCACAACCCGCCTTCCTCATCTCTGTAATGCAGAGAATAAATGCATTAGCATCCCAGGAGCCTGTGGTCTCTGACAGGAGCCGGCACAACAGCAAGAGGCATCTCGGAGGAAGAAGGGGCTGTGCTCAGGAAAAGCACCTGGAAACATACTGCAGAGGCGTACTTCAAACAGTGCCATCTCTGAGAGGAACAGGACACTTAGGGCTGCTCTGAAAGTGTCAGGCAGACACTTAGAGCTGGCCTCAAACAGCCTTTTCATCCCACAGAAGAGTACAGTTTCCACCTCCCACCAACCTCATCTCAGTGCAAAGAGGAAAAAAAAGGACTGGAGATAGCCTCTGTTACCATTGGTGTCAGAGGACAAGAATACCTTCAGAAAGAGACTCAGATATTTAAGACACAAATTGCTCAAGACCTAAATTTGTCTATCTCTACATGGTGATGATCCGGAGCAGCTCCCTATCACACATCAGCCAAAACTCCAAAGGGGAGGACCGACACAACGCAGTCTTATGACCCACCGGGATGTGATGAAACCCCCAGGGCAGACAGCAGGCCTGGGTGGGAGAGCCAGAGAATCCCCGCTCCGCCAGAAGCTAGGCGCTGCTTTCGGTGAGGAACCAGCTGCAAGGAAAGTTCCCTTCATGGAGAACGGGTGGCGCATGTCGCTGAGCTCCCACCCCTTCTGGTTGAGCCCACAAGCCTCGCACCTCTACCAGCTGCTGCACCCCAGGGATCCCCAGCACCCGCACTGCAGAGCTGACGTGGAGGGGAATGCTCTGGCTGGTGGCTGACTTACCTTTGAATTCTGGAGGCAGTTCACAGGTTTGCCCAAGCTCAGCTGGAGCACAGCAGCTTGGCAGATGGTTCTCTGGTACCCTGGGGACCCACCTAATCTTGCTCTCCAGATGCTGATCCCTCTCTCCCTTCCTTGTGCTCCCTTCCCTAAGCCCCTACATTGCGCTACCTCTAAATTAGTCTTTAATCCAGCACCCAGCAGTACCCCAGGCTCCTGCTCTCAGGACCCTTGCAACTAAGCAGAGGAACTCCACAAAGAAACACACGCAACGCTTCAGAAAAAAATCACCCTGGTTCCCAGGCCTGCCAGCCTCTCTCTCCATGGAGAAGGGATTGTTTCAAGCAATCAGCTGTGTTGCATGCTCAAGGACAGTTTATCAGCCACGGCCAAAGCACCTTTCCTCTTGACGGCCGTGTGCGGGGTGTGACTTGTGCCACCTCCACCACCAGCCCCAATGCTGAAGCTCTCAGCACTTCGCTCAGAGCACGCCCATGGAAACAACCACTTGTCTGCAGAGATGCTCCGTGGCACTGGGCCACAGTAGTCCCACAGACAGACTGCTGCTTCATCCCACAGGAATCAAACCCCAAACCATCTCTTAAATCAAAGCTGAGAAAACAAATGCCAAACTTTCCTAGTAAGATGGGCAAGAATAGAAAGGTCCATTTGGGGAACGAGGTGGGGAGGGGAAATGCTTCGAATGACATCCAGGTCTTTCAGCTATGCAGTGTGACAACAGCAAAGAAATTCTTGCTGAAAAAAAAACGACTAGCATGTTCATTAGGATCCTCACTGCTCTTTCCCTTCTCAATTTGATGTTAATAGAAATGGCGATAGTAAATCAGAAAACATGCTCAAGCACCAATAGCACCCCTTTCACAGAAGCAAGTTGTGCAAGAATTTTATGTATCACGAAGTACAAAGTTTTCTGTTGTATCAAGTTTTGAAGGGAGCAGCGTGTAACTTTCTTGGAAATATTTTTAACCCCACTACTACCACCGCAAAGGATTTTCTGATGCTAATGAACCAAGGCTGAAATTGAAGGGGAGCACAGGGACTCCCACATGGTTTAACCTCACCTGCTCTCCCACCAAAGGCATACCCCCAAAACAACATCTCTATAGTGTAAATCAAGAGAACAAGACCAGATTCACAGCTAGCATTAAACTGGTAACATCTGCTGAAACACATCAACTGAGGATACGACTGATGGAAAAGCATTCGAAGTAGAAAGAAGTTTCTTTCTACTAGCTAAACCAGAAAGGCTTGGATGATTCTCAGCAGCCCATTACAATTCCTTCAAACAGTGAGTGTGCAACCACCAGTTTCATTAGAAATATTGCATTTGACTTTCTGTTTTAATGGCCCTACACACAGAATTAAAGCGTGACTGAAGCTGCAAAGGCAGCAGTAATTGCAGTTGCCTGTTACACACCTAAATCACTTCAATAACACATAGATGTGCTCGCTCGGCCTGACAAAATACTAACTGGCACCCTGTGGGAGCCAGGTAATTGTTGTTTATGGCATGGAAATACTGAGTCTGTATGGGAAGTTAGCATCTTCAGTGAGTTTGTGTGGTTCAAGCTCATTACAGCTCTGTGTTTATGTTCCCATTGAGAAGTGCAGCTGCAGTCCCTGGTAGCAAGGAGGAAGGTAACAACACAGTCGCACAGCAGCGTCCCTGTGTACGTTTAGTGTTCTAAAACTTTACACCTTCAGTGAACTCACCTCAACCCCACTCCTCCACAGAAAGCACAATGCTGCTACTCAGCCAAAGACGCTGGCTTTGTCACAACATCGTATTTAATTCGAGAATTTGGTATGATGAAGAGAGTTTGTCAGTGCAGCAACAGCGCCGGTTTGTTACACAGACAAGTTACGTGGAGACAGAAGTAAAACCAACTGCACAGGACGCAGGCTGGGGGGTCCCAGACCTGGGGTGGGGGTCCCAGTGCAGCCTCCCTTGTGCCGTTGGTGTCTCTGGGGATCTAGCAGTAATGAGGGCAGATGCGGGCTCTGAGCTTTTTCTCTCTTAGGGAAGTGTGAAAAGCGGGGGGGGGAAAGAAGGAAGGAGAAAAAAAGGAAAAAGAAAAAAAAAAGGAAGACATAAAAAAGGAAAAGGGAAAAGAAAGGGGAAGAGAAAAGATAAGAAGTGAAAGGGAAAAGAAAAACAAAAAGGGAATGGAAATAAAGAAAAAGAAAGGAAAAAGAAAACTAAAGGGAGAAAAGAAAAGGGGAAAATAATAAAGAAAAGGGCAGAATAAAAAAGAAAAGGAAATGAAAGAAAAACAAAAGGCAAAAGTAAATGGAAGGAAGAAAGTACCCCCGTCCGAGCGCACCCCCCGCACCGCAGGGCACACGCCGCCCCTTACCGCACCGCCGGCTCCTTCCATCTCCCATCGCCGGCCGCGGCGGATCGCAGCCGCCCTCCCGCCAGGCCGTGCCCTGCCGTGCCGTGCCGTGCCGTGCCGCGCCGAGCCGAGCCGAGCCGAGCCGAGCCGAGCCGAGCCGAGCCGAGCCGAGCCGAGCCGTACCGCGCCGGGCCGGGCCGTGGCGCCCTGCCGGCCCGCAGCCTCCGCCGGCGGCGGAGCCGGGCAGCGCGGCGGCGGGCGGCCCCGGCAGGGTGGGCGCGGCGGCAGCGGGACACGGAGCGGGGCGGGGCGGGGCGGGCGGGGGGCGGGGCTGGGCCCGGNGTGCTCCTCAAAAAGATAAAAAAAAAAAAACCAAAAAACCCACACAACAACAAAAAAAGAGGAATTATTTCAGGATTAGCGAAAGCAGCAGAGTGAAAAACACAAGCCAGGCTGTGTGCCCGCGGCAACGGCGCTGGGGAGGGACGTGTCCCAGGCCCGTGGGGGCCAGGACATGCCGTACTCTGCTCTGCTCCTAAATCCCTTCAGTGCGGCTCCCAGTTGCTGGGGCAAAAAAAAAAAAAAAAAAAAAAAAAGAGAAAACCGACCCAAAATCCTTTTCCAGCCCTGGGGCTTTCCTTTCGCAGCCCGGCTTCAAAAGAGCACAGATGTCTTCGGAGTAACCCCATCTGAACGTTCAAAACTGATTTTTCATGTTTTTTTCACAGTTCACTGGCAGGTCCCTTGCTCCGTCACGTTTCTGAGCGCTCAGTCACATTGTTGGGATTTCTCTAACCAGGAGCTCTGCAAGTTGTCCTCTCTAACGAGCGGGGTTTCCCCGTCGGAAGCCGCGCTTTAAGAAGCACCCCCAAATCTCCTGGGCCCAGTTACAGGAGTTAGCTGCACAAGGAGCTGACAGGCTGGAGAAAGAAGGATGTTAGTTTCTGTATTTTCAGCATATTTGCGTTTTGTTGAGTATCAGTTAAAAGCTTTCTGCTTTTTTTTTTTTTTTTTTAACCCGCTGAAATTGAGGATAGGTTTTCTGAAGCAACCTGGAGCAAGGACCAGGACTGGCTAAACCCTTCATGCTTGCTCCTTCCCCTCCCCTGGGAAACGAAGCTGCGTGTTGGGTGGAAGGCGAGGTTGTTCCAGCTGCTTTCCTGTTGGGAAAGGCTTCGGGCAGCCCTGCTGGTGGGAAGTGCATGGCCATGAAGCCGCTGGCATGGGGGTGCCACAGCCGGGCACGGCAGCACCTCTGTGGCTGGGGAGGAGAGCCTTGCTCCCCGTCAGCCCCCCAGCTCACTGCCGGAGACACGCTCCCCGCAGTCCGGAGCAGCCTCAGACTTTCAGTTCCCCAGCACCAACAAAAAAATAATAATAAAAAAAAAATTAGAAAAACATCCGTTTCTGGCAAGCTAAAGGTAAGTCCAGGCATAAAACATGATGGACCCTGGCCTGGAGCTTTCCCTGTTTGGCAGTAAGACGGCGATGGCAGTACCATCCCTCTGCTCTTCAGGCTTGTCTGAAGGCTCCATCCAGCAGCATCTCCCCATGCTACTCCCCACAGGGCTCTGGCGCACAGACCTTACGCCGCTCCCCCTAACCCGAACCCCGGCTTTCTCACCACTTACCCGAGCAGTGGTGTTCCTGCTTTCCACCCGTGCCACCCTGCAGGAGACCGCACTGCCTCCCTTGCCTGGGTGCCCCAGGCCTGGCGTACCCTCTATCTCAGAAGGCATCCAGCTCTTTCGCTACATACAGCTTCCCCTCTCCCCATGCCAAGCCTCCCGCCTGCTCCCCAGCGACACAAGCCATGCTTGCCCACGCAGCACAGGAGCAGCACAGGATCTGCCTCCTGCCACCCTCACCAGCCCTCCACTCCAGTCATTTCTGTCCTCTGGCAACAGCTGGATGGAAACCTGGCTTTCCATCCCCCACAATGGCTGGCACGGGTCCTGAAGAGGTCCCTGCACAGGCCTGCAGCCACTGCCTCGTCCACCTCTGGCCCATCTGCCAGGGCTGAGCCCGGCACCCACAGGAGCAGCACCTCCCTGTGATACAGCCCTGTGCCCATCGTCCACAGCCAGCACACACCACAGACCGCGGTGCCCTGGCAGGACAGGGTGATGTGCTGGAGGGCTTCACCCCTCTCCCCCAGCCAGGGCTGCGATGCCAAGCACGTTTGGTTTTTGTCCCAAGCAGGGTTTTGTCCCATCTGTTTCTGGCGCCTCTGAGGCCCCCGGGAGCCGGAGTCGGGGCTGGGGGGAGGGCACAGGCTGCAGATTCCCCATCTGTGCCACATCTGAGCTGGCTAATGCAGCGGAAAAAGAAACCACCCAGCGCCTGGCTCTCTGAGGAGGTGATGTGCTCTGCCTCCCTCCTCCCCGGCAGGGCTGAGGTGATGCTGCTGCAGGCCAGCAGGCAGCTGGGGGACAAAAGCCAGGTTGGAGGGGAGGGCTGGTGCTGCCCCATGCAAGGCAGCTGCCCTTCGCCCAGCCCTGGGCACCTGGGTGGCAGCCGCGGTCACCGCACTCCAATTTGGGTGTTTTTTTCCCCTCCCTATTTGTGTTCAGTTGAGAAGAATTTGACCTTTTCTCTCCGACCCAGGCATCTGGCCTGAGTCACCCAGACGTTTAGGCTGCCAGGAATATGCTCTGTGCCCCAGGACTGGGAGAGGAGAGCACTTGCTAGCCTGGGGGAGGATGTTCCTGCAAGCCTCTGCCACGCTGGCATCTAGCTGTTGGTTTGCTAGATCACTGCAAAGGAGGGTAGTGGGGTTTGGCACCACACCTCCTGAGATTTGCACAAGGGAAGGCGGTAAATCTTACACCATCGATCATAGAATCATAGAATCATAGAATGGTTAGGGTTGGAAGGGACCTTAAAGATCCTCTAGTTCCAACCCCCCTGCCATGGACAGGGACACCTCCCACTAGAGCAGGTTGCTCAAAGCCCCATCCAGCCTGGCCTTGAACACTTCCAGGGATGGGGCATCCACAACTTCCCGGGGCAACCTGTTCCAGTGTCTCACCACCCTCACAGGAGAGAATTTCTTTCTACTATCTAATCTAAATCTCCCCTCTTCCAATTTAAAACCGTTACTCCTTGTCCTGTCACTCCACTTCCTTACAAAGAGTCCCTCCCCAGCTCTCCTGTAGCTCCCTTCAGATATTGAAAGGCCACTATAAGGTCTCCCCGGAGCCTTCTCTTCTGCACGCTGAACAACCCCAGCTCTTTCAGCCTGTCCTCATAGGAGAGGTGCTCCATCCCTCTGATCATCTTCATGGCCCTCCTCTGGACCTGTTCCAACAGGTCCATGTCCTTCCTGTGTTGAGGACTGCAAAGCTGGACAGAGTACTCCAGGTGGGGTCTCACGAGTGCAGAGCAGAGGGGCAGAATCACCTCCCGTGACCTGCTGGCCACGCTTCTCTTGATGCAGCCCAGGATGCGGTTGGCTTTCTGGGGTGCCAATGCACATTGCAGGCTCATGTTGAGCTTCTCATCCACCAACAACCCAAATCATCGCCTTCTGCTTGAGGGTTGTATTAAATCTCAAAAACATTACTGTGAACAGACAATCAGCAGAGAAATGGGGTGCATTTAGCACATTTATGAATGAAATTTGTATTCTTTGTCCAAAGACTTGATCTAAGTTTCATAGAATCATCTAGGTTGGAAGGGACCTTCAAGATCATGTAGTCCAACCATCAACCTCACTCTGACAAAAAAAAACATCACTAAACCATGTCCCCCAGGACCATGTCAACCCATCTTTTGAACACCTCCAGGGATGGTGCCTCACTGGGCAGCCCATTCCAATGCTGGATAACCCTTTCAGTGTAAATATTTTTCCTAATATCCAACCTGAACCTCCCCTGGTGCAGCTTGAGGCTGTTTCCTCTACTCCTGTCGCCTGTGACTTGGGAAAAGAGACCGACCCCGGCCTCTCTGCAGCCTCCTTTTTCCAGTTAGTTATATCAAAAAAAATGATTGTAGCAAAAGCTGACACAAAAACTGGTGGGTTGCTAGGTAGTTATGAGGGCTTTTCACATCCACAGAGCACTCCGAATTGCTTAAGGATTTGAGTTTGAGCGTACAGCATGTATTTTGACACAGCCCAACCTAGAGTAAAAATAAGTAAATAAATAAAAAGGCAGAGGCAAGCACACACCAGTCAGCCTCTTTGACGATGGTAAACACTCAACTCTGCAGGAATATCCAGCCTGGGTCAGTGGCTCAGCTGAGGGCAGCGATGGAGAGCAGGGAGCCAACACCAGGCAAGCAACCCAGCTGTGGCCTGGGCTGGCAAACAGGGAATGGGAAACCAGAGATGGTGCCAGAAGTTGCTGGCTGTGGCAGATAGCGGTGTGAAAGCACCATGAGGGACAGCTGGATCTCACAGCTGGGTCAAGTGGGAATTGTGTGAGAAGTGGCCAAACTGCACCGGCAGTTGCTGGGGTTATTTTGGGGAGCAGAACCTGGCAAGACCAGTGATGGTCCACTAATCCTGAAGTTGCCTAGGTAATGGTATTGAAAACATGAAGCTTGGGTATGCCATGTAGCAAAACTGGGATCCAAGGCAAAACAGTAATTACGGTAGATCACTTGTTTGCAAGGAGTCTTGGGTGGAAAACGGCAGGTCAAGAAACAGGAAAATGGGTAAGTTACATAGTGCCAAGGGGCTGCTGAGGTGTGCCTGTCAAGCAGCCCCACACTTGGTCAGCAGAGTGGGAGCAGAGCAGAAAACTAAACCGATTTTTCTGACCATGCCACATGTATCAAACCTCCCTTTGGTCCCAACGTGGTACCACAGGGTGCTTTCCCTTGGCAGGAGGGCAAGTTCTGGGTGGAGGCATGGATTGAGCATCACGGCATTTCTGTGTCAGTGCCTGTTCCAGGCAGCTGGCACCAGCCTCTTCCCACCACTTCCTAAGACAGACATTAATTGTCTGGGTCAAAAAATCATGGCTGAAAGTACCTTCTCTCACCAACCCAACCCCTCAGGAAAAAAAAGGAAAAAAAAAAAAAAAGAAAAAAGGAGTGTATCATAATCAATGGTCTGTAAAGAATAACCAATGCATAAACTCTGTAATTATTTGCCTATAAAGGTGGTCTCTTGCTCATTATGCTCCTCTCACAGGGAGATGAGGGGTGTACTGAAACACTTCCAGCTTATGCCTCCTCATTCAAAAGGGAAAAAACCACATGTAAGCCATCATCCAGGTACTCTCCAGAAAACGGCTCAGGACATTGCATTTCAAATCAAATAGATATTCTCTCTTTCTGTGAGGGAGAATAAGGCTAGCAATAAAAAAAAATAAATTATAATAATAAAAAACTCAACCAGAAATACCATTATCCACAGATGGAAAGACTGAGTTAATCGTTTACTGGATTTTCTTCTGTGTGTCTGGATTTCTCTGGACACAGCTGGGAAAAGTGCTTTTTTTTTTTTCTTGTTTTACTCAGAAAAACAGAGTCACCATCAGAACCCTTTCTTTCTGAATTAAGGGTGGAAAGCAGCTGCAACAGCACAGGGGGAGCAGCAGATTTGGAGATAAAGTGCAGACTAGGAAACAACTGGGTGTGTGTTTAAAGAGAGCAACCTTTCTGTTATTTCTTAAGAAGAGTAAGATAGCACTAATATAACACTACAGTAATGCTCCAGGTGACAGCCACAGCAGGGAACGAGTTGGTGCAGGCAGGGGCTAGTTACCTGGCATTGCTGTGAGGAGGGGTACGCTGTGCTGGCTGTGCCAGCATCATTGTTTCACTGAATTTCACTGAATTTTTTTGGAGTTGGAAAGGACCGTAGAGATCATCTAGTCCAACTCCCCTGCCAAGGCAGGACTACCCAGAGCATGTCAGAGCATGCCACTCAGGACTGCATCCAGGCGGGTCTTGAAAATCTCCAGAGAAGGGGACTCCACGACCTCCTTGGGCAGCCTGTTCCAGGGCTCAGTCACTCTCACTGTGAAAAAGTTTTTCCTCATATTCAAGTGGAACCTTTTGTGTTCCAGGTTGTGCCCATTGCCCCTTGTCCTCTCACTGGCAACTACTGAAAAGAGTCTGGCTCCATCCTCCTTCAACCCACCCTTTAGATACTTATAAGCATTGATGAGGTCGCCCCTCAGCCTTCTCTTCTCCAGACTAAAGAGTCCCAGCTCTCTCAGCCTCTCCTCATAAGGGAGATGCTCAAGTCCTTGAATCATCTTTGTTGCCCTACGCTGGACTCTTTCCAGTAGTTCTCTGTCCCTCTTGAACTGGGGAGCCCAGAACTGGACGCAGTATTCCAGTTGTGGCCTCACCAGTGCAGAGT
>QJSC01025649.1:0-18556 GCA_003697955.1 Calidris pygmaea
TGATCATATAGGCATGTTCTGAGGAAAGCATATACATTTTCAAGGGCTGTATCTATCCAATTCTGCCTGTAACAAACACCCAAACATTCTGAAATATCATTAAGAGAGACAAGGCTAAAATTAAAACTTTAGAGAACAAAGGAAGACAGCCATGCATCTGCTCTTTAATGTTTTCCTAGGGTATATTAAAATAAAACAAATAAAAGTCAGTATTTTCACAAGTAGGCTATATTCTCTGGATTTTTTCAGCCACCACAACTGGATTCTCTTTCCTGATTTTTGCTGCAGCTTCTGCTTTGTAATCATATGGGCAGTTATGCTTGTCAGAATAACGGTGAAGTCCACAAAATAAGTTTCCACATCGACAATCAAATCCTGTACAAAGAAACAGAAAAGCAACATCACTAGGAAGCTTCAGACTTAAGCAAGCTATAAATTAAGGGCTTAGTCAGTACAAAGTGGGTACATGCATCTACAAACAGAGTAAGTGAAATGAATATTTCCAAGTGTCAGCTCTATTACAGGATCTAACCTGTTAAGGGATCTAACGTTATGGATTTTCAAACAGCAAGCAAGTTTAATGGCTACAGATATTTCAACAAATTTAATCTAGTTAAAGGATCTAATCATATAGATCTGATCAATATTGACCAAGCGCTCTAATACCTGTAAGGCCAACCTTCTTTCTGCACATGAAACATCTGTTCTTCTTTGGTTTAGGCAGTTCAGAAGCTTTCTCTTCACTCTGTGAAGTACTAGGTTGAGAAAGTGATGGGCTTGGTTGAGTAACAACTGTTAAAGCAAGCAAAAGAAACAAAGGTTAATTTCTTCCTTTTCTTGACTTCACTAAGTACTCAGTAGTATGCTTGTGTTTGTTAATAGTTAATTCCCCTCTATGAAGACCCTGAAGTTTATTGTCTGAAGTACTAAGTAGAATAGGTATTCTATTAACTTGCCTTTTACCTCTACAGAAAACAATCAAGTTTTCCCTACTGTTCCATCATCAAGAAAATAAAGGATACCTAGTGTTATCACCTGTATACACCCATATAGGTGTAAAGGCTTGGAAAGCACTCCAGAAGTTCCATGTACACACAACATTAAAAGTCATATGACCTAGTTTAAATTAATCCAAAACAATAACAATATTGTCACAGTTACAGTTGATGAACAGAGAAGATATTGGTGGAAAACAATCAATAGGAACATATTTTAGAAACAAATGACATTGATAGTAATGCATTTTGTCGTAGTGCCAAGTTACTCCACCACCATACCTATCGAATCAGATGATCTAAAACCTCAGTCAACTAGAACAACAGCTAACATTCTTGAGCTTCAAACGGCTGACTCTGTGATATACTAAGCATACTACTACAAACTACACAGCTCAAAAGAGCCCTTATTTGAGATACTTTTTTTAGTAATTTAAAGAAAAAAAAAGTACATTTACATTGGATATCTGTATACCTGTACTACATTCAACCTTAACAATCAAGCAGGTAGAGTCAAAATAACTTATTTTTCAATTGCCTTTGTCATCAACACTTTGGGTCAAATTTGTCACATTTTACGCAAGTTCTCTGCAGGATAAAAATGGGTCCTTCTGTGAACTTCTGTGGATCTGTTAATTTTCTTCAAAAAATTAATTTTTCATCAGTTGTTTTTAAAACCCTTTTTATACTCAAATTAGTGCAGAGGAAAGTCAAGGGAGGTGTGTTTGTATACAAACTTTAATACGTACAACCCAAGGAGTCTATTCCTGTTCAGTTTTCCTGGACACTCAGTTGTATGATCATAGAATCATAGAACGGTTGGAGTTGAAAGGGACCTTAAAGATCATCGAGTTCCAATCTGTGGACAGGGACACCTTCCACTAGACCAGGTTGCTCAAAGCCCCATCCAACCTGGTTTTGAACACCTCCAGGGATGGAGCCTCCACAACTTCTCTGGGCAACCTGTTCCAGTGCCTTACTACCCTCAGGATAAAGAATTTATTCCAAATATCTACTCTAAATCTCCCCTCTTTCAGTTTAAAACTGTTACCATTCATCCTATCACTACATTCCCTGACAAATAGTCACTCTCCACCTTTTCTGTAGGTCCCCTTCAAGTACTGGAAGACTGCTATAAAGTCTCCCCAGAGCCTTCTCTTCTCCAGGCTGAACAACTCCAACTCTCTAAGCCTGTCCTCAGAGCATAGGTGCTTCAGCCCTCTGACCATCTTCACGACCCTCCTCTGGACCCAGGTCCATGTCCTTCTTAGGTCAGGGGCCCCAGAGCTGGACACAATACTCCAGGTGGGCACTCACCAGAGCAGAACAGAGGGGTAGAATCACCTCCCTCGAATTGCTGGCCATGCTTCTTTTGATGCAGCCCAGAATACAGTTGGCTTTCTCAGCCACGAGCACACATTGCCGGCTTATGTTGAGCTTCTCATCAAGCAACATCCTCAAGTCCTCCTCACGGCTGCTCTCAAGCCATTCTCTGCCCAGCCTGTATTTCTGCTCGGGATTGCCCCAACCCACATGCAGGACCTTGCACTTGGCCTGGTTGAACTTCATGAGGTTTGCACGGGCCCACCTTTCAAGCCTGTCCAGGTCCCTCTGGATGGCATCCCTTCCCTCCAGCGTGTCAACCGTGCCACACAGCTTGGTGTCATCAGCAAACTTGCTGAGGGTACATTCAATCTCCCTGTCCATGTCTCCGACAAAGATGTGAAACAGCACTGGTCCCAACACCAACCCCTGAGGAACACCACTCATCACTGGCTTCCACTTGGACATTGAGCCATTGACCGCAACCCTTTGAGTGTGGCCATCCAGCCAGTTCCTTATCCATCGAGTGGTCCGTACATCCAATCCATATCTCTCCAATTTAGAGACAAGGATGTCTTGCAATACAGTGTCAAATGCTTTGCATGAGTCCAGGTAGATGACATCAGTTGCTCTCCCCTTATCCACCAACGCTGTAATGCTGACATAGAAGGCCACCAAATTTGTCAGGCATGATTTGCCATTAGTGAAACCATGTTGGCTGTCACCAATCACCTCCTTATTTTCCCATGTGCCTTAGCAGAAATTCTAGGAAGATCTGCTCCATGATATTGCCAAGCACAGAGATGAAACTGACTGGTCTGTAATTCCCCAGGTCTTCCTTTTTTACTTTTCTAAAAATGGGGGTTATGTTTCCCCTTTTCCAGTCAGCGGGAACTTCACCAGACTGCCATGACTTCTCAAATATAATGAAAAGTGGCTTAGCAACTTCCTCCGCCAGTTCCTTCAGGACCTGTGGATGGATCTCATCAGGTCCCATGGACTTGTGTACCTTCAGGTTCCTTAGATGGTCTTGAACCTGGTCTTCTACAGTGGGTGGTTCCTCATTCTCCCAGTCCCTGCCTTTGCCTTCTTTGACTTGGGTGGTGTGGCTAGAGCACTTGCTGGTGAAGACCGAGGCAAAGAAGTTGTTGAGTGGTACTCAGCCTTGTCCATGTCCTGGGTGTCCATGTTCACATGCCTATTACTACTAACACAAAGCCTCACAGATCCAAGTCCCATTTTACAATTCACTGTAGAAGTTAACAAAGAGAGCCTCCAGTCAGTAGTTCATATTCCAAATTGCAAACAGGATTCAGAAGTGATGAACTTTCAAAGATAACAAGGAACTTTCAGTGCTCGTACCCAAAAAGTTTTCACAGGAAAACAGTATTTTCTTATACAATATTATAACTGTAACAGTCCTAAGGAACAACTCAAACTCTTTACTAACTTTAATTTTGACATATTCTATAGATTTTTCTAGAAAATGTGAAGAGTTCAGTGTCAACACTATTTTGGCAAGTTTGAGGATAACAATACCATCCAGTCTTGGATATATAATACTTTTTCCATATTTAAGCATGCTATTAGTAAAAAGCAAAGGTACGGCACTACAATCATTACTGCTATTAACACTTTTCAAAGTAGTTTCTGCAGCTGATTTTTTTTTTTTTAATTAAAGAAAACAATTCCTTTGTCTTGACAAATAATGTTTGCTAGATTAATAGATATAATCCTTTAAACTTGTCTTTAAACCCCAAGGAAAGTAGTGTTCAGTATCAGATAATCTAGTTGAGAGCCTGCAACCAAAAAAATCAGGTTCTAAAACACCGACACCACAGTGTAAGCCTGTTTGATACCACCCACCTTAGCTGACAGGCATTAGCTATGGCATTAAGAAATTGACTAAACATCTCCCCAAACAAGAAGCATGGTCAAGCTCCTTTTAGATTTGTTATATTGCCAGTCTGTTTAACATGAAATACTAGTTGTAAGCCATGGCCGATGGAAAAAGGGAACATTCCGGTTCTCTCCCCATCCCATTTTGGGGGAGTGAGCGAGCAGCTGCATGCCGCTTAGCTGCCTACCAGGGTTAAACCACAACAGGCCTTTTTGATGCTCAACGTGGGGCTCGATGGGTTGAGGTAACAACATATTTGATTGGAATATGCTAGAATGAATGTATAGTTGCTATGGCTGTTTAGCTATTAATCGGCAGGCTCCTGTGCTTACCATGGGGCTTGCTTGCCTTACTGTATATTAGAGTCTAGTGTTCATTAGTGGCTGCTTTTTGCTTTTGCTGCTTGCTGTACTGCTTGCTTATCATCTTACTCCGCTCTGCCTGGGAACATTTTGATAACAGCAATGGTGATGCACATGGGCTGGCAGATCAATTGCTGCTGTACTGGACAGGCTGGAACTCCATGCAAAGTCAAGTCAAAGGGACTGTGACCTGTGGATGAGTTCACATGGGAGCAGGACACCCTGAAGCGTCTGTGGCCATGGATATGTCCATGCCACAGCAGGTATACCTCTGAAGAGATTGTGGCTCAAAGATAAGTTCACGCTGGAGAAGGTACACCTTGAAGCATCTGTGGCTGTGGATAAGTCTGAAGGGACTATGGCTGTGGATAAGGTCACACTGGAGCAGGTATACCCCTGAAGAGACTGTGGCTCATAGATAAGACTCCACTTGGAGCAGGTACACCCCTAAGGGACTGCAATCTGTGGATAAATCCAAATCAGAGCAGGGGCAAGGGGAGGAGCTCATTGCAGTTTTAAACCGTATGGTCTGGTCCAAAGAGACTAAGGGTAGAGATTGTAATGGATATAACTTTAAACTGGTGTAACCTGTGATTTGAGTTGCATGTTATAGGAAGTACTATAGCAGGAACCACATGAACCAATGGAGGACGAACCTCACAAGAAGCAGAGCAAGTGCAGCAGTGACCCAATCTGAGCTCACTGAACCATCAAGGCAAAGAGACAGTCTAGTAGATCATTCTGTGTCACAGAACAAAGATTAAGAACAAATTCGTCTAAGGGACAATGTTACCAACTACTACAAATTTACTTCCTCCTGTGTTGCACTGTAAATTTGGGAAGATTTACTTCACTCAGTCTGAAAACAAGATGCATCTTTAAAGTAGACAGAGGGGGAACAGCAAGGTCACTGATGATTGGAATTAAGCCACAACATGACAGCTGTTCAACCTATACACAGAAAGGTCCTACAAACACGAAGAACAATGCTACTCTGAACCCAAAGTATTAAAGCCACAGCGACTCTGTGAGACTTCTTCTGAAAAAGTAACAATCACTGTAATAACTAGACTTTCAGAACTGACAGTTGTTTTCCTTACATAAACCAATACAGCTGGAGCAGTTCATTAAGGACTGTATCCTGTGGGAGGGACCCATGCTGGAGAAGGGAAAAGGTGCAAGGAGGAAGGAACAGCAGAGAGGAACTGTTATGAACTGACTGCAACCCTCCATTACCCCTGTGTCACTCAGAATAGAAGGAGGATGTAGAAGAGTCTGGAATAAAGGAGTAAAGTTGAGCCTGGGAAGAAGGGGGTGGGGGGAAAGCATTTTTAGTTTTGTCTTCATTTCTTACCATCCCACTCAATTATTTTTTTTTTAAATTTGCAATAAATTAAATTAATTTTCCTCCAGTTGAGTCTGTTTTGCCTGTGACTGTAATTGATCAGCAATCTCCCTGTCATTATCTTAACCCACAAGCTTTTCCATCTTATTTTCTTCCCCTGTCCTGCTGAGGAGTAAGAGAATAGCTGGATGGGCATCTGACAGTCAGCTACAGTCAACCCACTACACCTCCCCATATTTAAAGCAACCAGAAAGGGCTACCAAAGTAATGCTATGGAGGTTTTAGGAGCTTCCTCTATACCCAAGCAAATTATCCAAAATAGGACCCTAGCAGTTTAACAAACTGCATTGACTTCCACAGTACTAGGAAGCAGTAAGCATACCAGTGAAGAGTGAAATGCTTGAGAGCATTAAAAAAAAATTGTTTTAAGCATTCTAACTACCCTAAAGTCATCAGAAAGACATACTGCACTTCTGCAGTACCAGAACTGAAAACTATACTACAGATTACGTAATCTTTATGCTGCACATTAACACAACTGACTTGTATATAAAGTTTGAGCCACTGAAAATAAGATGGACAGTATTTATTATCCTTTATCAAGCTTGAGAATAAATATTTTAGTCTTCAGAATCCGCAATTGCTATGCTGATCTAGGTGCCCACGATAAAAGGCTAAAGAATAAACTGCATTTTTAATTTGATGCCAAAGAACTTGGATAAAACTATTCTGCAGCATGTAACTAATCTCCCACATGCCCAACTCTAACAGGCACACTGAATATCTTTACTCTTATGTCAATATAACAGATACCCCTGTTTAAGTATCACACTGAAATATGGTTTGATTTGGTTACTATCAAGACTTGATGTCTGTTACACATCTCAAAAAAGATACAGGAGCACCCTATCGGCAACAAGCACAGGACCAGCAGTTGGGTCCTCAGTCTTATTTTTCAAGGTAGACAGCTTCAAGACTTAAAAGATATTATTAGTTCAATTTCAGAATTGTTTCAGTTGGAGACATCTACTCAAGCTACAGTACACATGAGAAATGGGAAGATAATTTTGAACACAAGAAAAAGTTGATATATCTGACGATTTTATTGACAGCCACAAAGGAACTGTCTACAAATAGCACTCACAGTTAATTACTATAGTCACGTTTGAAAACAAATCAAAATCAGTTATTAAAACAAGAACCAAGCAATATAATCTATTTATCATCTAGAACCTCATCATCTTGAACAGCTGTGGCGTTTAACATTAAAATAACTCATCATATTGGCTTGGTAGAGAGCCAAAAGACAAGTGAGCTAACTATCATCTCATGAATTTCATTTAATGTCAATTTTCAGGAATGGAAAGGGTAACCTACAACATGGACTGAATAAGACTATAAGTTAACAATATTTAGGGAAGATTTTTTAACACTTGTTTTACACAAGACCATATGCATTTCAAGTTCTAGTTCACTTTCTTTACAGGCAGCACTATTCCAGAGCTGTGGCTTCAGAGTGATAACTCACCACACTGCTCCCTAAAACAAAACTTTTACTGGGTTAAGAAAAATAAAGTTTTTGATATGCACACTGATACTAATTAAGTGGAAACACTGACAGACCTGATGTGAGACTTATTCAGAAAGGTAGTGACCCACAAAAGCCAAAAAATGCTAGAAATATGTTATGACTAGATACAATATGATTATTTAAACATACTTGTTTTCAGAACAGTTTTAGTGCTCAATACGTAACTCAGCTCTCTTGTATGGATCTTTTATTGCAACTTAAAAACCTGCTAAAACAAAACAGGTTTCTTAAAGGCCTCTACTACGCCTCTACCAACTTGGTAATGGTATTGCTCTGATGTAATAATCAACACAAGGAAAGTAAAGGAGCTAGATAAGGGGTTTTCTGCATTTATTTTCTGTAAGTTAGCATGGAAAAAAACCACAAATACAAAAAATATCTCTAGAATGCTTCAGGTATATTTTGACTTTAGTCAAGACTGGACTGGACTTAATTAAAAAGCATGGAAGCATATCAAAAGCCTATAAAATGCACGATATAACTAATGCCCAATTATGAATTGGAGTTTTGAGACAAAGATCTTTATATTTCACTGACTTGTGAACATTAGATAAGCAACTGGACTGATCACATGCCACAATTCAATTGCAAAACTACAACAAGCAAGAAAGTCGAACTAAGAAATTACAAGTTACAACAAAATACAGCATATTAGACATCTAAATTACAACCAACTAGACTGGTTACATCTGTCATGCCTTTCTTCCTTCAAATGCTAAGATATGATGAATTGCCTTCAGACCCGATTTGTTCTGAATGAGAATCCAGATTACAACCTCAACGTGGGAAAAACAAAAGAAGCCTGTTAAGCTTCATTTTGTCAACTTCAGAACCTTCTAGAATCAGATGCTGAAATCCCAACAGCAAGAAAGTATACTTTTAGTCCTCAGACTTAAAGACAATTGTCCAGACCTAACTATTTAGAACTTTCTGGCTTGCAGAAGAGAATAAGCCTTCATAGTACTGAAGACAAAGGAAAAAAAACAACAAAACAAAACAAAAAAAGAGACCTACTTTGCTTGAAGGCTACATTGTTTGTTCCCGACTTACCATCTGATAGACAGTTATGAAATTCAATTGCCAGGGTGAGACTATAGATAAAACTAAACAGTCTTTTCATTAGCAACATCATGACAGGCATTATCTTAGAGAATTACACCTCATAGAAAGTATTAAGTTTGTTATGAGGTGACATGAATTATCTACTCTACTATTGTTTCAGTTCCTCCTCAAGAGAGACTAATGCATATTGGATGCTGCCAGAAGAGACAAAGGAAAAAAAAAATGGAACTAGCCCAAACACAATAGGCATTTATAAAAAGTTGAGGCCAGCTTTTCTTGGCTGCAAGACACTTACAGGATCAATGTACTAGTGAATACAGCAAACATTTGGTATATCTTAAATTTCCAATAAATCCTTTGTAATCTAACAATAGTATATAAGGACATGTTTAAGGACACTATTCTGTGCTATCTAAAATTTGCCCCCAACTTGATCAACTTCTACTTTTAGAGCAGCTGAATACTGTTTCAAGAATTTATGGATATGTACTAAGGAAGTTTTTTCCAAACATTTAAATTCAATGGTAGTTTTCTCAATGATCTCTACACAAGCTTTAACAGAGCTTTCACTGGTTTCAACTCTGAGTTTCAAGCTGCAAGATTATTATATTGAGTTGCTTTTAGGGATTTTTCCCCCTATTCTAATCAATAAATAATGCTGTGTAACAGTAGCTGTCACGTCCCACTCAGAAAGGAGGGGGGGGTGACTCAGATTCATAAATCCCCAGCGGCGTGGACTAAGGTGAGACAAATCTCAAGGTCCGTATACAAACATTTATTAGGTTAGTAACCAGGTCTTAACTAGGTCCACAATAATTAGTTAGGTATATAACAAATTATGGCAAGCTGTAAGGTATGCATTGTGTTAATTATCAATGGGTATACACCAAACTACGGCAAGCAGTACTTAATAACAGGTATACAATGAATTACGGCAAATGGTACAGTATGCCTTGTTTTACTTCTTTGAAAGGAAAGAGAAAGAAAGAAGAAAAGAAGAAAAAAAAAGAAAGAAGGAAAGAAGCAAAGGGACAGAGAAGGAGAGAGGGAGAGAGACAGAGAGATCACTGGTCCTGGTTCCAGGGTTACTCCGGTCAGCACAGGTCGTAGCACTCTTCAGGAAAAAATCTTCCCAGGTCATAAATCTTCTTCCCTCTCTTCTTTTCCTCTCTCTTCAGGGAAAGTCTTCCCCCTTTTATGTTCGCCTGCTCCTACGGGCTGTTTTCATCAGTTTCTCCCCCCCAGGTGACATGCAGCATGATTTGGGAGGGGAGATGAGAGCTATAGTCATATAGTTTAGCATGATCTTGATAATCTTCATTAGCATATACAGGGGTGTGAACTTTATTATGCATTTCACAGATAATGAGGCAAGGGTCAACACTGGGCATAGCATCTTTTTCTGAGAATCAGCTCATCCTTCACCGGAGACAAAACAGGGCTGTTCTGTTTCTTTGAGACTGGTCCTCAGAGGTGTCAGTGTCTCTCTTTCCCATGAATAGCACAAGAGATAAGCAGGTGTTAGCCTTATCAGTTCCTTGAGCAGAAGGCCTGGTACTTCAAGTGTTTGAGACATTAAAAGTCTCTCCAGGCTGCTTTGTTTCAGAGAAATTACAAGTGGTCCCTTACAGTACCATTTAGTTACCTTGTTATGAAAAAACGGATATTGAGTCAACAGAAAATTGCCTTTTACAGTTGGCAAAGTGACAAATCCCTATTGGCAGTTTTAATAAGATAAAATTCAGCTATTACTTGACCACTGCTACCACTTTATGTATTTCTTTCCTGCTTGTCATTTTTTTGGGTAGCAATTCTCAAAAAGACAATATGGGTTTATAAATATTTCTAAATTATATACAATAAACCTCTTCAGATAACATAAGTTACAAGAAGATGAAACAAGTTAAAATGTCCTCAGTCTGTATATAGCCAAAAAGGAATATAGTAAAAGCAATTGTAATTTACCTTGTGTCACAATTTTAACTTAAGACAACTTAATTAAAATAGTAAAAACCTGTGTACAAACACTGAGTGACTAACTATCAATGGTAATAGCAGTCTTACTGACAAAAATACAGCAATATAGCACCGAGTGCTTCTGGAATTTTCAACTCAGATTTTCAAAACAACAACAAAAAAGAAATTTTATCTTCAGTTGTATTGAACAGATTTTCCTATTAAACATCAGCTTTTAATGTTTTAAGACTCTTTCAGAACTTAAAATTAACAAGTGTCAATAACCTATAGATATCAAACAAGTACATTAAGATACCCATTTGAATAAGATGCTGTATAATAAAACATGAATTCAATCACTCACTAGTAGGTAGGGAAGCAGTCCCTCTCCACCAAGAAAGTTTAAATACTACAGTTACAACCTTCATGAACAGGAGTAAAACTTTTGAATTGAATATTCTCACTAAGCAATTAATACCATAAGTATTCTATATCCACAGAACAATGTTTTAGCTTTATCTACTGATTACTCAATTAGTCCAAAAGCCTTTAGCAATCTGTGTTTAGTAACTTAAATCAAGTATTCCTTTCTCCCCCACTCTCATCCTTCTGTAGAATAGAATTTATTAAGAACTCTGTTATTCAAATACAACAAACCATTTAGATTGCCACGAGTCAGCAGGAACTGTACTGCTAGATTTTATACAGAAATCAACACTGACTTCAAAACTGAATATCTTGTGCCCAAATACAACTTAAGTGTCTGTTACGGTTTGAGAAAACCCATAACAATCTATTGTCATTTAGACAATTATTCTATCACCCGATGACCCCTCCCCACCTGGAAAGGGGAATTGGGGAACACAAAGAAACTCAAGGGTTGAAATAGAAATAGATTTAATAGAATAAGACTAAATAATTAACAATAATACTAAAGAACCAGTATTAATCCCGATACTGATATAAGATATACAAGAATTATACACAGCCAATTCTATCAGTAGGAAGCTGTGCACTCCCAGCAGCGGACAGCAAATGTCGGACACTGCGAGCGCAATGGCTTCAGGAGGAAGGGAAGGCCTCAGGGGTCTGGCACCAGGGTAAGGAGTTGTCTGGACCCGCCACCATCAAGGGAGAGAGAGCTACGCAGCAAACTTTTCTAATTTATATTGAATGTGATGTTCGTGGTATGAAATAATCCTGTTGGCCAGCCTGGGTCAAATGCCCAGGCCTTGCTCTTCTTCGTCCCTGCCCCTGGCAAGGCTCAAAAACACTAAGACCTTGAATCCCACAGAGCCTGGCTGGCTATAAAGTAAATATTTTCACAAATTCAGACACTAGAGTCTTCTAGAAGTGCAATTTTCCCCAGCATTAGAAGAAAAGTTAGTCCTGTGTCTCTCAACCCAGGACAGTATCTTACTTTTAAAAATGAAGGTTTGATAGCCAAAATGTTCCTCAAGTGTCAAATAATCTACTAAAATTGAACATGTGTGAAAAATATATTCTGACACTAGTCATTTTTCTTGATTCTGAAGGTACTAATACTCAAGAAGCATCCATAATTCCTCAAAACCATTACCACAAAGGGATATGCCTACTTAAGAGCAAGTAAATAAATTGTCAGCTTCTGTTAAGTCAGTTTTACCCAGTGCTACTCTGCAAACTTACCTGGCTCAGTCTCTGTTTTCAGTGATACTTTTTCCTCTCTCGAAATGCTCATTTCTGTCATTTGCTGCATTACAGGCAAAGCGGCAACAGGCACATTTCTGTTTATGTACAGTGAAATAGGTAGTTACATCAGTTTTGAGTTCATAATAAGAGCTTAAACTGTCAAAATCCATCAATAGTCTACCTGATCAGTTATTATTGATACGCATTCCTGACCTGTATTTCTACTATCTCTTTCCTAGAAGAAACTAGGCAATCTGTAGGATATAATTCCCCAGATAAACCAGAAGTGTCGTTGTAAATGCAGTAGTCAAACACCAAACACTAATTAGTTCTCACTTATAAAGAGCCATAAAGCACTGTTAGGTGCACTCTCCCTTTTTCCTCTGCAGAAGCTCACTGTAATAGGGCAAAGTTACTGCAATGTTACTTTAACTTGCTATAAACTCAGTTCTTTCAAACCTCAAAATATTACTTTCATCTAGTGAAGGGTGTAAAGAACAAGTCTTATGAGGAGCATCTGAGGGAACTGGGGTTGTTTAGTCTGGAGAAAAGGAGGCTTATTGCTTTCTATAACTACCTGAAGGAGGTTGTTACAAGATGGGGGGTGGTCTCTTCTCCTAAGAAAGAAGTGATAAGACAAAAGGCCTCAAGTTGTGCCAGGGGAGGTTTAGACTGGATATTAGGAAAAATTTCTTCACCAAAAGGGCTGTCAAGCCTTGGAACAGGCTGCCCAGGGAAGTGGTTGAGGCACCATCCCTGGAGGCATTTAAAAGACTGTGTAGACATGGCACTTATGGATGGTAGACTTAGTGTTAGGTTTACAGTTGGATTCAATGATCTTAAGGGTCTTTTCCAACCTAAATGATTCTATAATCTTACCTGGATTTTTCAGATGTGCTACTAGCAGTACCTTCACAGTTGTTTAAGCTAGTGTCTGCTCTCTGTACAGATGCAGAGTCTGAGGTAGGACTGTTTGAACCACTAGCTGTCCCTATATAACGGAAATTTGAGAAGTTAATTATAAGCAAAGTATAGAATACAGGTTAGTCAAGTAGTTTTGCATACAGTTATGAACCATTTCCAATCATTACTCATTCAACTAAAGACAGACTATATTGTTAATGACCAAAATACAGGAATTACATAACAACACACAGCACAGGATAAGTAGAAATGCAAATTAAGACTCAACACCAAGTGGGTGAGAATGTAGTACACAAAAATGCATTTTTATTTTTACTGTGACTTAAAATATTATTCCCTTTGATATTCATAGTTTTAGTATGTAGCTATCAGAAGATCTCCTGAAACACATTATGCATTTCCTCTCATCACCAATCATTACATTTTCAAGACACACACAAAAAAAAAAACCCTCAAACCTTTACCCATTGGGCTGATTCTACCACTATTCTGCTGTCGCTGAAGATGCTCTTTGTAGCAAACAGAACACATCCCATTTGTCCTAGGATTTCCATAAAATCCACATCCTGTACTACACAGCATGGGCCCTGGGGTCTGGTTTGTCTCCTGAGCCATTTCAATGCTGTAAATAAAACCAAGAACTGCATTAGGAACTGGCATTTCACCAAAACCAACTACAGGGTTATAGAATTAAAGTAGGTCTGCTTACCTTGCCCACAAAAAGTGATATCAGCATTTTTAAAGATGGCTATATGGATGTTAATATATAATTCAATAATTCAATTGCATTGATAAGTAACATCGTTATTACTCTCTAAGAGAGGTAAAAAGCATTATCATATTGTAGTGGGTTGACCTTGGCTGGATGCCAGGTGCCCACCAAGCCACTCTATCACTCCCACTCCTCAACTGGACAGGGAGAGAAAAATACAACAAAAGACTCATGGGTCAAGATAAGGACAGGAAGAGATCACTCACCAATTACCGTCACAGACAAAACAGACTCAATTTGGAAATTAATTTAATTTATTGCAAATCAAATCAGAGTAGGATGATGAGAAACAAAACACCTTTCCCCCATTCCTCCCTTCTTCCTGGGCTCAACTTCACTCCTAATTTCTCTACCTTACCCGCAGTCCCTGGGCAGGGCAGGGAACAAGGGTTGCGGTCAGTTCATCACACATGATCTCTGCGCCCCTCCTTCCTCCTCACTCTCTTCCCCTGCTCCAGCGTGGGGTCCCTCCCACAGGAGACAGTTCTCCACAAACTTATCCAACGTGAGTCCTTCCCACGGGGTACAGTTCTTCACAAACTGCTCCAGCGTGGGTCCTTTCCACGGGATACAGTCGTTCAGGAACAGATTGCTGCAGTGAGGGTCATCCACAGGGTCACAAGTCCTGCCAGCAAACCTGCTCCAGCATGGGATCCTTTCTCCATGGGTCCACAGATCCTGCCAAGAGCCTGCTCTAGTGCAGGCTCTCCACAGGGTCACAGCCTCCTTCAGGCACATCCACCTGCTCCAGCATGGGGTCCTCCACAGGCTGCAGGTGGATATCTGCTCCACCATTAACCTCCATGGGCTGCAGGGGGGACAGCCTGCCTCACCATGGTCTTCACCACAGGCTGCAGGGGAATATCTGCTCTAGCACCTGGAGCATCTCCTCCCCCTCCTTCTTCACTGACCTTGGTGTCTGTAGAGTTGCTTCTCTCACATATTCTCACTCCTCTCTCTCAATTTCTGTTGCACAGGGATTTTCCCTCCTTCTTAAATATGTTATCACAGAGGCGCTATCACCGTCACTGATTAGTTCAGCCTTGACCAGCAGTGGGTCCGTCTTGGAGCTGGCTGGCATTGGCTCGATCAGACATAGGGGAAGCTTCCAGCAGCTTCTCACAGAAGATAGCTCTGTAGACACCACCAAAACCTTGCTATGCAAACCCAATACAGATAGTAATACTGAGAAGTAATATACTGGTTAGACAATGAGCTGTGTGTTATGACCAAATTGAATTCAAAAGCCAAGAAAAACTTTATTACCAACTTCTGAGCACTTACGGGTAGAAAAAAACAACCCACACAGCTAGATGGGTAGAATAAGCAAGACCAAGTTTGGGTCTACTAAACAATTCTGGTAATTAGCATAGCTTATCTTTGCAGACTCCAAAAGAACCACACCATTTTTTCAATAATGTTGATCTTATGTCATTCTGATGCTTCTGTGTCCAAGAAGGCCAATGGCATCCTGGGGTACATCAGGAGGAGTGCGGCCAGCAGGTCGAGGGAGGTTATCCTCCCCCTCTACTCTGCCCTGGTGAGGCCCCATCTGGAGTACTGTGTCCAGTTCTGGGCTCCCCAGTTCAAGAAGGACAGGGAACTGCTGGAGTGGGTATAGCAGAGGGCTACAAAGATGATTACGAGCCTGGAGCATCTCCCTTATGAGGAGAGGCTGAAGGACTTGAATCTTTTTAGTCTGGAGAAGAGAAGACTGAGGGGGGATCTGATCAATGCTTGTAAATGCTTAAAGGGTGGGTGTCAAGAGGATGGGGCTAGTCTTTTTTCAGTGGTGCCCAGGGATAGGACAAGAAGAAAATGGGCACAAACTTGAATATAAGAAGTTCCACCTAAACATGAGGAGGAACTTGTTTACTTTGAGGGTGGCAGAGCCCTGGAAGAGGCTGCCCAGGGAGGTGGTGGAGTCTCCTTCTCTGGAAACATTCAAAACCTGCCTGGATATGTTCCTGTGCAACCTGCTCTAGGTGGACCTGCTTTGGTAGGGGGGTTGGACTAGCTGATCTCCGGAGGTCCCTTCCAACCCCATGTGATTCTGTGATCCCATTATTAACAGTTTATACTTTCACTACACATTTGGTAAACAGAACAAAAAAAATCACTGAAGTATGGGCAGTTGTTTTAAAACTGTATTTTATATCTTTAGGAGAAGTTTCCATAACAAGACCTTTAACTCTGCTTAAATTGCATATGAAGCCAAACACTGAATATTATCTGGCAACAACATGCGTACAACAAGCCCTCAAAACAGATGATCAAAAAGCAGTTCTGAAATAAGCTTAGACCAGATCTTACTCTTCCAAGAAAAATAAAACTAATTTAGACTGTTGAATACATTCATTTACACAGCCTATGCATTTCCAAAAAGCCAGTTAAATCTTTTGTCTTAAAGATATAGGCAAACTCCTGCACCTCCCAAAGGTAGATAATACTAACCCTCATCTTTGCCATCAACTGCAAAAGTTAGGAATAAAAATACTTCACCTTTACCAGTAGTTAACCTCTGCAAAACAAGGCTAGTACAAAACCTGATATAGTAACCAAATCCTTAGTTCCCAATGGCAATAAAGCCTGAATATAGTAATCAAGTGATCTACTACAAATTGAGGACACAAGAATATCGCACTTATCCTCCAAAAATTTTGATTTAGTGGAAGTATTGCCTATGGTACTTGGAGACATTTTAGTGAAAATGTTAAATTATTGCCTTCCTCTTTAAGGGCAGTCACAATAAGGGATATTTGTCTGCTGATGCTCATGAGAACTCAAGCATAACAAATGCTAATTAACTCTAGCATATAAAGAAATAATTTTTAAAACTTAAAAAACACCAACCCGCATTACAAGCTGTAACCATATATCTCAACAGTATGACAACTGTAATTGACAGCAGCATTTGTCTAGTTAATCTAAACTTCTGGGATCAAAGTAAATCAATAGCAAAAGAAAAGAGTAAAATTAATCTGCTTGCCTGCTGGTATTCATGGGACTTCAATTTATACCTTTGTTTCAATAGTACAAAGCAAACTCACACTTATTCTGATATGCCTCAACAAATTGCAGTTTCACAGCCATATACCAGTCAATGGACTCAACAGAAAATCTAGGACCTAAAAATCCCATTCTCATCTTTATTGTAGCTCTATGCTATTATAATACAAACAAAGACTGTATTTCTGCTCTTATTATGCAGGTATGCTCAAAGTGCTATCACATACACTACCACCATCAATTTCAATTGACTTGTTCTGAATTCAAATTAGCGTGTTTCATCACTTACTAAGTTTAGCTTAATTAATGTTGGTATTAACATATTACAAACGAGAGTCTTCGTGGCTCCTTTGTAAGCACAGTCTTTCACTACTTGAAAAACATGCCCCTAATTGAAAGACCAAGTTGCTATCCAATGCTTAAGAAACCGTGCTTTTTCACACTTTTTAAGGTCCAGGTATCACCTGACTAGGCTATAATACACTTACAGAATTTAATCTACAATCCAGGACACTAAAATATGCCATTTAATCTTTTGAACCAACAGTGAAAGTAAAGTTTTCAGAAGAGACAGATTACAGACTTCTCCAGTTCTTCCCTACAAGCTTTTCTACTAAGGTCAGTAACTAGCTAAGGCCTTACAAATTCTATTTCACTGGAAAACTACCTAATACCATCACGTATCTGCTCTCTTGAACTTGTCTCAGAAACCTGGGTCACATGAGTGAGCACATTAGCTTCCGCCTGTCACAAGGCTGCAGTGTGACAGGCTCAGCTAAAGGCTCAGACAAAACCTTGTCAACAGGGGCCTCTGAAATCAGCTTCTGTTTATATCTCTAAAGGCTGCCAACTCCAACAACCCACAGAACTAAGGCAGCTGAGCATACACCCCACTGTAAGAGGAAAATATGAAATTCAATTAACATGACTACAGCTTCTTTTCTAGAGGAAAAGGGAATGCAGATACTTCAATCAAGAAAATGCAGCATCATGAGGTAGGCATCTCAAACATTTTCATCTCTTATTTCACAGCAAGAGCAGAAAACAAATGGCTACGTTCAGCGACCTAAGAGATAATTACTCTCTCACAGCCTTACAAATATATTCCCCAAGCTTTTGGTTGGGTGGTTACAACAAACCTTTGCAAAATATATAAAAATTTCTTCTACTCCCAAAAGGAGAGTCAACCCTCAGAGATGTCCCTGTTTAACCCTAATCTCCCAACATAAAAAGAAACTATTTTATTCATCGTGTTAACTCAAACAGTAATTTATGTCACTGACCTTCACAGTTACTTGCAAATTTACCCAGCTAAACTAAAAGGTGAACATAAATACTTGATTATTATTATTAAAGTTAACAATCTCATAAGATAACTTTTTAGTTCCAAATTGCAACTAAGCTGAGGCATAGTCAACTTTAATAAGGGCAGATATTTAGATTATTTAAATGATCAATATAACTAAGCTCTTTCTTGCACACCAAGTGCACTTCCAATAAACTACAGCTGAATCCTAACACTTATGCACTGTGTGAAGTGCATAATAAATGCACTTAAAGTTATCCTAATACTTAATTTAATATAATGAATGGAACACAAATACAAACTAACTTTAAATCAATACTAAAAGCCTGGAATTGAGTCA
>QJSC01025684.1:14720-35032 GCA_003697955.1 Calidris pygmaea
TACACGGAGAGGCGTGAACCCCCTGCACGGGGTTCTCTTGAACACCCCAAACGGCTCCTGGTACAAGTTCAGCATCACCCAAGGTGGAGCTGTGGGTTCAATATCACCCGAGATGGAGCTCTGGGTTCAACATCACCCGAGATGGAGCTGTGGGTTCAACATCACCCAAGGTGGAGCTGTGGGTTCAGCATCACCCGAGATGGAGCTGTGGGTTCAACATCACCTGAGATGGAGCTGTGGGCTCGACATCACCCAAGGTGGAGCTGTGGGCTCAGCATCACCCGAGATGGAGCTGTGGGTTCAACATCACCTGAGATGGAGCTGTGGGCTCAGCATCACCCGAGGTGGAGCTGTGGGCTCAGCATCACCCGAGATGGAGCTGTGGGCTCAACATCACCCGAGATGGAGCCGCAGCAAAACAAGTGGGCTGGGACCTGAGGGAGAAGGTTTAAACTCGAAAATTGGGGGGGAAAAAAAAAGACCCAGCCACAAGAGAAATCCAAGACACCTCCTTTTAATTGTCTGTCACCAGCAAACGCCCGGCGAGGGGAGAAGCGTTTTCCAGCTGATGAGCAGCCGCTGCCTTCATTTACAAATAGCTCCTCTGATTAATTGCAGAGAGACGACACGGTTTCTCCCGGCATCGCTGATGAGCCCTTCGGGGACCGGGGTCACATTGTGAGCTCTGCTCCTGCCATGGGGGAGGTGTCTCCGCAGCCATGGGGTGGGAATGGGACCCCTCGAGCTGTGTCACCCGGCACCACCATCATCCTCCCTCTCCTCTGCTGGGACCTGGGACCTCCACGTCAAAGCAACAGGGTACCTGAAAGTGGCTTTTGACTTTGCAGGGACACAGGGGTGGGACGCTGGCAGCCTCACTGGGAGGGATAGAAGCATAGAATGGTCCAGGTTGGAAGGGACCAACCATCAACCCAACGCCGCCCAAACCACCACTGACCTATGTCCCTCAGCACCACGTCAGCCAAGCTTTGAAATCCCTCCAGGGATGGTGACTCCACCACAGCCCTGGGCAGCCTGGGGTGTTTGATTACCCTTTCAGTACCAGATTTTTTTCCTAATACCCATCCTAACCCTCCCCTGGCGCAACTTGAGGGCATTTCCTCTTGTCCCATCGCCTGTTCCTCGGGAGAAGGGACTGACCCTCGCCTCTGGGGATTGTCACCCTGGTGTTTTTACAGGCGGAATGCCCTATAATGGGGCATTAATCACTGCATTAAGCTTAAACCCCATGTCCAAGCTGCCAGAGCCGGGGGGACAGGTCCTGTTCTGTGTGAGCACCCGCTGACGGGGGCTTGATGCCGCTCTCGGGGACTGCATGTCTGCACCGCAGCCCCCAGGACGCCAAGAAAAAGGTGAGCAGGAACGAAGAGAGCCGGGAAAAAAAAACCAAACCCTCTCCCTTTCACAGCAGAGAGGTGGGGAGGGACCTCGGCATCGGGAGCATCCCGGTCCCCAAGGTCCCCCGGCGCAGGGGGAACGGAGCCGGAGCCGTACGGCGGAGCTCGGGAGCCACCGTGCTGCTGGAGGCAGCAGCTCTCCCATCGGCCAGGCACGAAGGAGAACCCACCCCACCACCACCACCACCACCACCACCACCAGCACCACCACCAGCACCTCCTGCCTCTTTGAGGCCCTTCGTGAACCCGCAGCGCTCCCTGGAAGAGCCCCCGCGCTCACCCCAAAAGCCCTGGCCCGGCTCCAGCCACGGTTAATTACATTTTTGCCTCCCTAAGAATCTCCCCTGCCTGCGCAATTAGGACGGGAGGGAGCATCAGCGTGTGGCTCAGCCCCGGCCCCGCTGGGGACTATTTTCGGAGCAGGTTTGTGTTTCGCAGCAGGAGCCCCTCCATCCGCAGCTCTCCAGCAAAACCAGGATGCTGGGGGTGGGGGGGAGGGCATTCCTGGGGGGTTTTACCCCTCCCAAACCTATGACACTGCCCCTGGGAGATGCTCCCCTACCAGTTTAACCAGTCTGCCATCCCATAGCACCCACTGCANGTTTTACCCCTCCCAAACCTATGATACTGCCCCTGGGAGATGCTCCCCTACCAGTTTAACCAGTCTGCCATCCCATAGCACCCACTGCACGGTGTGGGATGCTCCAGAGGAAGGAGTCCTGTGTCCAGCTCTGGAGTTCTCAGCACTGGGAGGACACGGACCTGTTGGGGGGGGGGGGAGCAAGAAGCCACGGAGATGCTGGGAGGGCTGGAGCCCCTCTGCTGGGAGGGGGTCTGAGAGAGTTGGGGGGCTCAGCCTGGAGAAGAGAAGGCTCCGGGGAGACCTTGGAGCCCCTTCCAGTCCCTCAAGGGGCTCCAGGAGAGATGGGGAGGGACTCTGGATCAGGGAGGGGAGCCCTAGGAGGAGAAGGAACAGTTTTAAACCAAAAATTAGGAGATGGAGATGAGATTGGTGGTGAGAGCCTGGCCCAGGTTGCCCCGAGAAGCTGTGGCTGCCCCATCCCTGGAGGGGTTGAAGGGCAGGTTGGAGGGGGCTTGGAGCAACCTGGGCTGGTGGGAGGTGTCCCTGCCCAGGGCGGGGGGTGGGAGGAGATGATCTTTAAGGTCCCTTCCACCCCAAACCATTCCATGAGTCTCTGATTCTATGATAAGAAAAGCCTCCTTGCAAGGACCTGAGCTGGAGGGGGCTCAGTGTCGCGGGGCTGGAGGGGACCCGGGGAAGGGGGGATGTTTGTCGTCCCCCCCCGCCTCCGCCACCCCTCATCAGCATGCACGGGGGCTGAGCGACGGAGCAGCTCCCGCCGGTGACAGGTTTATGCAAGACGAGTTGTATAAGCCGTGCAGAACCGGAGTCAGCAGTAATGAGACGCTTGTGAAATCTTGCACCGATCTGTGTCAGTGCCCTAATCGCAGGCGACAGCTGGGCTCTGCGGCTGGTTGGAGATGATAATATTAATGTCAGGAAGCATCAAGCGGAGGATGCGCCTTTCAAAGGGGGGATTACACTCCGCGCGGAAGAAAAGGAAACAGCCCTAATCTTTGCTGTTGGATCCCGGGTGCTGGCGGGGGCCTCGGGGAAGAGTCTCTGGGTGACCTGGGCTGGCTCTGTGTGTGTCGGGGAGGTGACACACGTGCACACGTGGGCACGTTTGCGGTGTGAACGCCGTTGTTGCGGTCCAAGTCCCATCGCCCGCTTCTTTTTTATCCCATTCCCTGCATCCCACCTCCTACCACACCATCCCTGCATCCCACATCCTGCCCATCATCCTGGCATCCCACCTCCTGCCCCATCATCCCCACATCCCACCTCCCCCTCCACCATCCCTGCATAGAGTCATAGAGTAGTTAGAGTTGGAAGGGACCTTAAAGATTATTGAGTTCCAACCCCACCATCCCTTCATTCCACCTCCTGCCCCATCATCCCTTCTTCCCACCTCCTGCCCCATCATCCCTGCATCCCACCTCCTGCCCCATCATCCTGGCATCCCACCTCCCACTCCACCATCCCTGCATAGGATCATACAATCATAGAATGGTTAGAGTTGGAGGGGACCTTAAAGGTCATTGAGTTCCAGCCCCACCATTCCCACATCCCACCTCCTGCCCCATCATCCCTGCATAGAGTCATAGAATCATAGAATAGTTAGAGTTGGAAGGGACCTTAAAGATCATTGAGTTCCAGCCCCACCACCCCTTCATCCCTCCTCCCACCTCACCATCTCCGCATCTCACCTCCTGCCGTATCATCCCTGCATCCCGCCTCCTGCCCCATCATCCCTCATCCCATCTCCTGCTCCACCATCCCTGCATAGAATCATGGAATGGTTAGAGTTGGAAGGGACCTTAAAGCTCATCAAGTTCCAACCCCACTGTTCCCACATCCCACCTCCTGCCCCTCATCCCCGCATCCCACCTCCTGCCCCTCCATCCCTGCATAGAATCATAGAATCACAGAATGGAGCCCCACCATCCCTGTATCTCACCTCCTACCCCATCATCCCTGCATCCCACCTCCTACCCCTCCATCCCTGCCTAGAATCACAGAACGGTTAGAGTTGGAAGGGACCTTAAAAGTCATCGAGTTCCAACCCCACCATCCCTGCATCCCACCTCCTGCCCATCATCCCTGCATCCCCCCTCCCCTCCCACCATCCCTTCCCTCCCCTGCCTTTGCCACTCAGTGGTCCCAGGGCTCAGCATCTCTGCCCAAAGAGAGGAAACTCGGGCTGAGAAGCCACTCCGGGCGCAGAAGCGATGCTCCCTTTGTAATTCAAGTGCCTTTTCCCCCTCTCCCCGTCTCCGGGTGCGGCTGCCAATCCCCAGTTTATTAGCATGCAGTCTGCTCTCAGCTGGGATGCCGGTGGAAGGGGAGCTGACAGGCGAGCGCAAACAAACAAACAAACTACAAAAGCAAAGGGCCAGGGATTCTGCGGATCCTGAGGGATGCGAGGCACCCGGGTACCCACGATCACATTTTTCCTAGTTATTGGCCACGAGCCGCCTTCACAGCCCGAAAAGGGTCAGCGGAGCCTTCCTCCTCTCCTCCAACTCCTTTTGCGCTTCTGAAAGGCTGACTTACCCAAACCCGGCGTCATTAATGTGTATCTCTGCCCCGGGTACAGCAGCTCAGGGCCGGTTTTGGGGCCGGATGCTCCCAGTTACAGCCGCCAAACCCCAGCTCGGGGAAAACAGCTGCCCCCCAGCTGGGGAGGAAATAAAGTCCCGGCGGTGGGGGGAGAGGGCTTTTTTGGGGCATTTTTATTCTCTTTTGCAAGGAAAAAAGCACTTCTGGCTTGTCTCTGAGGATGAGCTGAAGCAGAAGCTCCCAGCACTGCACAGCACAGGTAAAAATGCTGCTCGCTACCTGCCCAGAAGAGCTATTTTTTTTTTAAGCCATTCCCCCTGGGCAGCTTTGTGTTTTGCTCTTTTCTGCTCAGTTTGACCTCCAAAGCCTGGTGTTCCCCTTGTGCCATCCGTGCTCCTGGGCTGGATGCTGCCGTGCGGGGTCTCTGGGGTACGGTGTGGGGGGGGGGATACAGGGATGCAGCAACAGAGCAACCCGGGGAGGGGGGAAACTAGAGAAATAAGAGAGTGAATCCCCCATGGAGAGGTGGGAATTAGGGATCAATAACCCCCGAGGCAGAGAGTGCAGCAACCCTGAAAGTCGCTGATGAGGAGGGACCAAGGGAGCATTTATCCCACAGGAGGAAAGGGTATAAAGTGCAGGCGGGGGGGGCCCAGAGCTGATGGTAAGGGGGCTTCAGGGGACAGTAGAAAGATGATGGCAGCAATAATGCACCGGAGGTTACGGCATATACCGGAGGGGCTGCAGGGCCAGCCGGGGGGAGCACTGCACTTATGGGGGGGTGAGGAAGGCAATCAGGTCCCCGGTAATGGGTCTGAAAGGGGAAAAGGGGGATGTTCTCCATCATCCTCTAAGCCCTGGGATGCCAAACGTCTGCTCCCTGACACCGTGGAGCCTGAGGATGAGATTGTCAGGGCAGGGGGAGCATCTGGGCTGGCTCCGTGGTGGTGTAAGGGGGTGCAGGGCCGGGGGGGATCAGCATTCCATGACCAGGGAACTCTGCTCCCTTTCCTGCTCACTCCCCATCCCCCTGGAGCAAGGAGGGCTCTGCCCGGGGGTTATTCAGAGCCTCAGCCCTGGTATTTCACAGCTTCCCATAGCAGGAGGCTGCTGGGGAGAGAGGGGAAGGGGCAGCAGGAGCCTGTCAGGACCAGGTCCCACACACACGGCCCGGGATCTGCAGCCGGGGAGGTGTTTAGGGGACGGGATGAAGATGTGGTCTCAGCCAGCAGCTGAGAAAACAGATGACCTTGGCAGCCGGGCCGGGAGAGCAGGGTTAATTCGAAGCAGGAGGGACTCTGGGGTGCTTGTGAGCTCAGAACTGGTGGAGAAGTGGATCCGTGACTCAGTGATTGACTTTTTAACTCAATTACTCTCGAGGCTGTTGCACAGGCTCGACTTAACACCACCTTGGCTCTCTCCTGAGAGGATGCACTGCTGTTCAGCACGGATAAAGCCGGTGCTGCCCTGCCTGCATCGCCGGGCTCCTCCGTCTCCCCGTGGCACTGGGGATGGGGACGAGCCCCTGGTGGCACCTTCCCGGGCACAACGGTGTGATGGGGATGGGGAGAGGTTGGTGCCGAGCCCTGCAGGACGTGGGGGGAGATCCCGAAAGGTCAGGCGAGCCGGCTGCGAGCCGTAAATCCTGCCGAGCGCGGGCGGAGGGGACAGCTTTGCTTCGTCTCCATTATTACTTCCTTATGCATAAATAGGCGGTATCGATGGGGCCATGAATCAAACTCCCCGGCTGGGTCAGCAGGAACCGGAGCTGCCCTCAGCTCTGCCTGCACCAGGGCTGGTCCTGCCCCCTGCCCGCTCTTTCCTGTGCCCCCCCCCCAGGGCCAAGGGGGTCTGGGCTTCGAGGGCTGGAGCCCCTCTGCCCTGGGGAGAGGCTGAGAGAGTTGGGGGGGTTCAGCCTGGAGAAGAGAAGGCTCCGGGGAGACCTCAGAGCCCCTTCCAGTCCCTCAAGGGGCTCCAGGAAAGCTTGGGGGGGACTCTTGATGAGGGAGGGGAGCCCTAGGAGGAGAAGGAACAGTTTTAAACCAAAAATTAGGAGATGGAGATGAGATTTTGGGAGGAAATTCTTCCCCCTGAGGGTGGTGAGAGCCTGGGCCAGGTTGCCCCAAGAAGCTGTGGCTGCCCCATCCCTGGAGGGGTTGAAGGGCAGGTTGGAGGGGGCTTGGAGCAACCTGGGCTGGTGGGAGGTGTCCCTGCCCAGGGCAGGGGGTGGGAGGAGATGCTCTTTAAGGTTGCTCCCAACCCAACCCGTTCTGTGATTCCATGATCTTGGGGGCCCCACGCCTTGGCAATTAGGTGCAATGAATTTTTCCCCATGCTTAGCCCAGCTCAGCAACAGGGAGAGGAGCAGAGCCCTGGACTCCTCAGCCTCTGCCTTGCTCCGATCATCTCCACTGCCTCCTGGGATCCTGATCCCGAGGGCAGGGAGGGGATGGAAGGCAGGGAACCCGCTGCCTGGGGAAAGCGATCTGCCACTGCCACCTCTGCAGCAGCTTCTGTTGTCTTTTAATGCTCCGATATTTCTTCGAGATTGTGCTCAGTTGCTTCTCGCCCCATTATCACTCAAATGTATATTTTATGTGACTGCAACAAAGGCAGGTCATTCCCGTTACGTGCCGAGGTGGAACGGCTTTGCCGGCACGACACCAGGGTGAGGGGCAGGAGGCAGCCGGGGCTGCCCCATCCCTCCCCACAGATCTGCCCCTCTTGCCCGCCCTCCCTACAGGCACCAGCCCCACAAGCTGCCCCCTCCCAAACCCTTTTCTCCCTCCTGGTGATTTATTCCTGTCCTTTTTTCCTTCCTCCTCTCTCCATCCTTCACCCTCCTCATTGGAGCAGCCATGGCTGGGGGGGGGACAGACGTGGGGGACCCCAGTTCTGGGCACCCTGAAGGTTGTAGCATCTCCAGGGAAGGAGGAGGAGGGGTGAGAAGGGCACAGGGGGTAGGAGAGCTGGCTTTTCTATGTGAAGATCCCCCCTAGCAGTGCCCTTGCCCGCCATTGCCCACGCAGAAAGCTCAGGCAGCCGCGGCCGCAGGTTTTAATTAAAATTAACCGTTGCCCGCAGCTCCCGGACACAATTACTCAGTCACCAGGTATCAGCTCTGCTGACAGAGAGGGTAATTAAGACGTGAGCTTTTCTCCTTCCCCGGCTGCCACCTCTGCCCTGGCACGAAGCTGCCTTCCCCCTCCCAGCGATGCTCCTGCCCTCCCTGGGCAATGCCCTTTCCCTGGGGGGGGGGCAAATAGTGGGAGCACCCCCTCCTTCCCGGGGTTCCTTCCAGGGATTCCTTCCAGGGATTCCTTCCCTCCTGTAGGGCTTTGGGACCGTGGTACCACTTGCTCCTCCACCCCGTGCTGGGAAGCAGGGCGCCATCCCAGCGCTGGTGTCAGCCCAACCCCTCATTAAGTGCCGTGCCCCCCACTCGAGTAATTACTCCTATTTATAACCCGAGCCCTCGCAGCCTGCCCTCCCTAAAGCCCCCGCCTGCTCCGCCTCCCGCGCTCCTCTCGCTGACACAGAGACACAGCTATTTTTACCCCTCTCCCCCTGGAGATGCTTCGCTCCCGATTCCAGCTTGGCGGGGGGGGGAGGGATTTGAAGAAACTCTGCCTCTCCTGCCGCCCCCCCTGCCCACCGGGGTCCCTGGGGGATGAGGGGGTGATGGTGACACCCTCCTGCCAGGGCAAAGCCTCGCCGGGTCCCCCCTGGGCAGGGGACAGAGGGTCTGAGCGTGATCTCCTGTCATCCACCTTCAGGGAGAGGATGCTCCGAGCTGCCAGAGGTGGGATCGTGTTAATCCAACGTCTGGAGGCTTCTGAGGACCTTGACCTGTTGGTCTCGCCCAAGGATGGAGTAAAGTGTGATGCAGGGGACCCACGGGAGCAGCTTTGGAAACCAGCTCTTCCCAAGGAGCAGGGCTGAGGCTGGACGGGGGCAACCCACGCCACTGGCTCCCGCTGCCCCGGTAAAAATAGAAACCATCCCTTATTTTCACAGCAGCTATTTCGGATGCCATCGCTGCATTTCAAAGAGGAGAAGCTGCTCTGAACTCTGCATTAACACCTAGAGGTGTAATTTCCCCCGGCAAGTGAAGGAAGCAAAGCAGCCCCTTAACACGCTCCTGTGCTCAGCCGTCCTGGGTGCCAAAGGGCTTGCAGGTGGCTCAGGCTTTTGCAAACCCTCGAGCCAAGTTGGAAGACACCTCCTCATGCAGGCCAGGCCTGGGACAGGAAGGGAAATGATTCATCTCCCACTCCAGCATAAATCCAGGAAGGGGAGGGAGAGCATCAGCATTTAGCGTCCCACGGGGCTGAGCAGCAGGAGAAGCTTCGCCTCCAGCTGTCAGGACAGGGGGTTTCTCGCCACCCTGGGAGCTAAATTTCTTTAGTGTACTTCTATCAGTATACTTGTAGAATCATAGACCTGTTAGAGTTGGAAGGGACCTTAAAGATCATCGAGTTCCAACCCCCCTGCCCTGGGCAGGGACACCTCCCACCAGCCCAGGTTGCTCCAAGCCCCCTCCAACCTGCCCTTCAACCCCTCCAGAGATTCAAGAAACCATCAACCTTCATTCTAGGGCTCCCCTCCCTCATCCAGAGTCCCTCCCCATCTCTCCTGGAGCCCCTTGAGGGACTGGAAGGGGCCCTGAGGTCTCCCCGGAGCCTTCTCTCTCCAGGCTGAACCCCCCCAACTCTCTCAGCCCCGCATCAGTCCAAGACTCTGCTGAGGACCCTACAGGAGAATAGGTGGGAAAAAAGAGGCTGTTTTTCCACCTGCCCACCCCTGTGTGGGTGCCCTTAAAAGAGCCGGGCTGCCTTCCTGCCCTTGGCTTCAGCAAAATTAATTGGCAATTACCAGAGGTCCATAAAACCCAACCTTTCTTGGGGAAGGAAGCTGTAAAAGCCTCCCGTCCGCAGCCGTATTTCCTTCACTCCACATTGATCCCGTGGCCTCTGCTGGCCACGGCTCGGCTGCGGGGTGAGCTGCTCGGTCCCCGCAGACCCCCCCACATCCATCTTGGGGGGCACATGGGCCAACCCCCACCCTTTTGGCACCGGGAGCATCGCTCTCCCCCTGTCACTGGGTGTAAATTCCTGGGGTGGTGCCAGCCCATAGCAGAGTCACTAGTTCCCCCCCCCTCTCCTTCCCACCCATCTGGAAATATTTATAATGATATCTGCATGGGAAAATAAAAACCCCATAGCTGCAGCTGCGAGGGGTACATTGCAGGACCAGCACCCAAACACCCAGGGCAGGGCACCCAGGGGTGCCTGGCGGGATGCACGGGATGCTGAGCATCCTCCTGGGGGTTGGAGGGATGCAGGAGGACACGGCTGGACTCTCCCACCGGGATGCGCTGAGGCCAGGGTGATGGTCCAGGAGGCTGGAGGGGCTCCAAGGAGAGCGTGTGGGCAAAGCCTGGACCAAAGGAGAGGCCGAATTCTCTGCTCAGGCTCAGAGGAGGCTCGGAGGAGGCTGGTGGAAAGGCAACTCCTTTCTGGAAAGGCAATTCCCTGCTGGTTTCGGTCCTGGGGATCGCTGCTCTTATGGGATGGGGATCTCTGCAGTGCTGCTGGGCAGCGGGGGGTAACGGGAGCAGGGGGAAGGGTCCCCACACCCCACCGTGAGCCCCAAAAAATCCCTCCACCTCCTTTCCCAGCGCTGAATAGTTGACCAAGGCTAAAATCCCAATTAGCTGTATTAAAGCGGCGCTGCCCGGAGCCCGGGAGAACATTTTAGCTCTTTGGCTGTTGCTTGCTGCTCCTACACTTTCATTAAGGGAATCCCATTAACGGTATCAGCTGGACCCTAATGACAGCGAAGGGGGGGATGTGGCCAGAGCCCGAATTTTCCCAATCCTGCCCCCCTCTCCTGCAGGCGCAGAGCCGTCACGGGGCGGGTTGCATTTAAAAGCCTAGAGTGCATCCAGAGATTTTTCAAAGCTCCTGGGCTCCCGTACGTCTCGGCTGCAGTACGTTCCCTTTTCCTCCTTGTTTGGAGGAAAATAAGGCTCTGTGTGTTTCACAGAGCTCCTCCGCACACACACAGATTTTTGCCAGGGCTGCAATATAAATATCCCCACCAGCCTCCCAACACCCACCTTGCCCAGGCTGATGCTTAAGCAAGAAAAATACAAAAATACACCCTTCTGCGCTAATCTGCTGCTGACGGCAACAATTAAGCAGCAAACGAGGCTGCTAAAACCTGCCCTTCCCCAGCCGGGTTGGTGCCTGGGACAAGTCCCCCCTCCAAGGGGACCCCGGGGGTCCCCAAGCAGCCCCGGTGCTCGTTTGTTGCCATCACCGTGGCACAGGGCGCGTGTAGCCAGTTATTAAAAGCCATTACCCGGCTGGTGTCACGCTGTCCCCCTGCAGAACGGCCACCTTTCCCCAGGACTCATCTCATTAGAAAAGGAGCCAGGAAGCGGCTGAATTTCCACCCTGCTGCTCTCAGTTATCTCTGCGAAAGGGGAGCCAATTACCAGCAGCTGGTGAGAGCCTAAAATTATTATTAATTTCAAACAAAGCATATGCTTTGTGTTAACAATCCTCCGTGGTGTGGCAGAAGGGGCCAACGCCATCCAGATGGCTCAAACGTGCCGTGGGAATGATTAATGCGGGGCTCCGCCGCCTCGCCGGGGGGTGTGCGGGGATGGAGGGCAGGGGACGTGCCCTGTTTTGGGGTGAATCGGGAGCCGGAGCCCGGTAGGGGGTCACGGGGAGCATCGTTCAATGCTTGGAACCAAAGAAGAACTCGAGCCAACGTCCCACCAGCATCAGCGCACGGCGGGCGAGGGAGAAGGGATGCTGGCAGCCCCGAGAGCCGCTGGTCCAGCAGCAAGATCCCCTAAGGAAATAGAATGTATTTATAATTATATATATCATATATATAAAATACAAGGAAGCATAAGTCAACTCTGGAGTCCTCAATACAGACAGGACATGGAGCTGTTGGAACGGGTCCAGCAGAGGGACACGAAGATGCTCAGAGGGATGGAGCACCTCTGCTGGGAGGGGGGGGCTGAGAGAGCTGGGGGGGTTCAGCCTGGAGAAGAGAAGGCTCCGGGGAGACCTTAGAGCCCCTTCCAATATCTGACGGGGCTCCAGGAGAGCTGGGGAGGGACTCTTTGTGGGGAAGTGCAGTGACAGGACAAGGGGGAATGGTTTTAAATTGGAAGAGGGGAGATTGAGATGAGATATTAGGGAGAAATTCTTCCCCCTGAGGGTGGTGAGAGCCTGGCCCAGGTTGCCCCGAGAAGCTGTGGCTGCCCCATCCCTGGAGGGGTTCAAGGGCAGGTTGGAGGGGGCTTGGAGCAACCTGGGCTGGTGGGAGGTGTCCCTGCCCATGGAATGGGGATTGGTTGGATGATCTTTAAGGTCCCTTCCACCCCAAACCATTCTGTGATTCTATGATGCGATCCCTGCAAAATCCCAGCCATGACCAGTCCTGCGTTTATGGAGCCACTGGAAAGGAAAGACAAAAAAAAAAAGCTGGAGTTAGGAGCTGGCCGTAGCTCCGACCCGTGGCCACAGTCACCACCTCCCTGCTCCTCACCCTGCACCTTGTCATCAGCTCCATTCCCTCCCCATCCCGAGAAGGCGGCCCCGAGAGCTCCAGGAAGGAGAGAGGAGAAGAGACTCCAGACCCTCCCAATTAGGCAATTTTTTTTTTTTTTTTATTTTTTTTCTGAATGAAGGGCCCTGCTCCGCCTTACGCCGGGAACGTGATTGACATAAATCCCGGGGCTGATTAGGGGCTTGTCATTTAGCACCTATAATGCCTCCCTCCTAATAGTATTAGGGCCTCCTTGGCGAGACGCTAATGCAGTTTGCAGCTGCACCGTGGCGCCCGGGATTCGGCCGCCGAGCGGCGAGCGCGCCGCAGAACGAGCACATCTCTAATCCGAGGAGACAGTAATGAAAAAAAGGAGCTGCCTCGATAAGGTGCACGGAGCAAAGGGTGGGGAAAAAAATTAGTCCTGGGCTGCTCGGCATCATCTCCCTGGCCGCGGGTAGCATCCCCATCCTGGTCGCTCACTGAGGTCGCTCCATCCTCACCTCCCCATCCTCTCCATCCCAGATGGACCCCTCTTTCCTCACTCTATCCCTCCAAGCTTTGCCGGCCCAGCCCTCCCCTGGGATTCTCCCTGCTTTTTCGGGGGGGGGCTACATCCCTGGTTCTTGCCCCTCGCCCCGGGATGCGGCTCTGCCTCTGCTCCTGGGGGGAAGCGTGGGAAAGGGGCCGGGGCTGGATGGAGCGACCCCTTGAAGCTCTGAACAAATCTCTGTTTTGATTAGCTGTGCTCTTAAATGATTTATAACCAGCGTAATACAATAACGACAATAACTCCCTAATCAGATTAAAGCGCTCTCCATTCGTCTGGGGCTTCGGGCTGTAATCTCTTCCTCCCTTCTCTGCCATCGATTCCCTTTTCTCAGCCCAGCCCCTCGCTGAGCCCCACATGGGGCTTTTCACAGAATCACAGAATCACATGGGGTTGGAAGGGACCTCTGGAGATCATCCAGTCCAGGTCCACCCAGAGCAGGTCCCACAGGAACGTGTCCAGGGGGGGTTGGAATGTCTCCAGAGAAGGAGACCCCACCACCTCTCTGGGCAGCCTCTGCCAGGGCTCTGCCACCCTCACAGCAAAGAAGTTCCTCCTCATCTTTAGGTGGAACTTCTTATATTCAAGTTTGTGCCCGTTCCCTCTTGTCCTGTCCCTGGGCACCACCGAAAAAAGCCTGGCCCCATCCTCCTGACACCCACCCTTTCAGTATTTACACGCGTTGATCAGATCCCCCCTCAGCCTTCTCTTCTCCAGACCAAAAAGCCCCAAGTCCCTCAGCCTTTCCTCATAAGGGAGATGCTCCAGGCCCCTCCTCATCTCTGTAGCCTCTGCTGTCCCCTCTCCAGCAGTTCCCTGTCCTTCTGGAAGTGGGGAGCCCAGAACTGGTCCCAGTGCTCCAGCTGGGGCCTCCCCAGGGCAGAGCAGAGGGGCAGGATGACCTCCCTCCACCTGCTGGTTCCAGCCTTTTCCAGCCTTTGCATCCGCCTTTCCCGGAGCAGATATTCCAGGACAGGTCCCCTTTTTCCACCCTAAACCCCATCCACAGGGAAAGCTGGGAGCCATTCACTTTTCCCAGCCCGTGCTGCCGCCGCTGTGAAATTTGATGAGTGCCATTGGCAGCGACTCCCTCGTTAGCCCGACGGGCACGGCACAAATCTCGTTAGACCCTTCGGAACTTTACGCAAAGTCCGGAAGGTGTTTCCATTTCTCCAGTTAATGAAGAAAAATAGCGGTGGAGGCGGCTGGAAGGAGCGGGGATTGCAGCGGGGAGCCGGGCGGGAGGATGGCGAGGAGAGAGGACTGTGTTAACACTGGTTAATAATAAATAACTGCTATAATGAGCACTAATTAATAATAGCGCACGCTTAAGCAATTGATTCCCGGTGAATGGCATCATGCCGCCGGGAGTCCCCAGCACTCCAGCTAAAGAAGCTGGTGGGGCTGCTGGATGCTCCTGCCCTTGCCTGGGATCCGGAGATGGGGACCAGCCCGGCTGGGGATGGGGGGGATCATCCCTCGCTGCCGTGGGAATAGACCCGGGGAAGGATGGGGAGCTGCGGGATAAGGAGCATCTCCCATCCCTCAGGGCACCCTTTGGACGCCCCAACCTCTGCCGCTGCCCTCGGCAGGTCCTGGGACACGGCAAGATCCGCCTCGCTCCACGCTCTTCCTTGGCCCCACGTTCACTCGCTGGAAAAACCTGCTGGAGATTTTCTTTTTTTCTCTTTTTCAGACCTTTTCAGGTGTTTCCCAGTGCCCTGCTGATCCCAGCCGGGGCGGGCAGCACGGGGGCCCTGTTTGTTTGCCAGCCCCTTCACTTCAGCGCGTGAGAGATAGATTGATACGGATCTTTAATCAGTGCAATATATAAAGCACTTAATTTGCCTTATTAAAAGTCTGCACTTTGGATTTTCAGGATCCAGGAAATTAACTCAAGCACCTAAGCGTTTATTTGATTGAAAGAGATCATAAATAATTCATGCCTTTTCATTGCCTTCGGTGGCAGACCTGCTGGGGTTGGGGGGGGACCGGCAGTGGCTCCCAGGGTCCCTCGGTCACGGTGACGGAGCCGGTGAGAACCGGAGACCCCGTCTGGGGTGATGGGCACCGACGGAGCCTGGGGCAGCCCTGGGAGACCCTTCTGTGCCAGGGGCCCACCAGGGAATTGGGGCTGGTGCCTCCCACCGTGCCCATCAAGGGGTTCAATGTCCCCTATCAAGGGCTGGAGGTGGCCGGGAGGAGGAGGAGGAAGAAGAGGAGAAGGAGGAGGAGGAAGAAGAGGAGGAGGAGGAGAAGGAAGGAAGAGGAAGAGCAGGCTGACCCGGAGCAAGTCAGGCTGTGTCAGCCCGTGTACAGGTCTCACTGTACCGGGAGGAGGGGAGCCAGGTACTAAAATCACCATGACAATAAAGCTGAGTATTTCATCTATAATTCAGAGGAGCTGGAAAGTGGTTTGGGGGGCAGGGGGAAGTAAAAAAAAAAAAAAAAAGAATTAAAAATAAGATAGTGGCTGAGACAGTAGAAATTTATGCCGCCGTTCTTGCTGAGCGAGGATGTGGCCTGACCTTCCTTCGGACAGGCAGGGTGCCCAGCCCCGGCTGTGACACTGTCTGCTGGGGGGGCCAGGAGCAGGCATGTCCCCAGGGGGGGCTGCGTGTGGCCAGGGTGCCATCCCGGTAAGGGCTGGGTGGGAGAAGATCGGTGTGGGCAAAGAGAAACCTGCAGGTCGGGGATGTGCTTGTGGTGTGAGGTTGGCATCGTGGGGCTGCCCTCGAGGTGTGGGGTGAACATCCGTGGGGTGTCCATCCATGGGGTGTGAGCATCCCGGGGCCACGCATCGTCCGGCTGCATCTTGGGGTGTGGGATGAGCATCCCTGGGGGTGTGTGTCACCAACCAGCATTCCAGGATCATGCATGGTCCGGCTGCATCTTGGGGTGTGGGATGAGCATCCCTGGGGGGAAGCATCACCGACCAGTGGTGGGTTGAGCATCCCGGGGTGATGCATTGTCTGGCTGCATCTCGGGGTGCAGGACGAGCATCCCAGGACTACGGATTGTCCAGCTGCATCTTGGGGTGCAGGATGAGCATCCCTGGAGTGTGTGTCACCAGCCAGTGTGGGCTGAGCACCCCAGGACCACCCTTTTCCCAGCTGCATTCGCAGTATGGGATGTACATCCCTGGGGGATGTATCACTGACCAGCGTGGGATGAGCATCCCGGGGCCGTGCATCATCTGGCTGGATCTTGGGGTGTGGGATGAGCGTCCCAGGACCATGGATTGTCCAGCTGCATCTTGGGGTGCAGGATAAGCATCCCTGGGGTGTGTGTCACCAGCCAGTGTGGGCTGAGCACCCCAGGACCACCCTTTTTCCGGCTGCATTCGCAGTATGGGATGTACATCCCTGGGGGATGTATCACTGACCAGTGTGGGATGAGCATCCCGGGGCCGTGCATCATCTGGCTGGATCTTGGGGTGCAGGATGAGCGTCCCAGGACCACACATTGTCCAGCTGCATCTTGGGGTGCGGGGTGAACATCCCTGGGGGGTGCAGCACCAACCAGTGTGGGCTGAGCATCCCAGGACCACGCATCGTCCGGCTGCATCTCGCGCTGGGGGACGTGTCTCCCTAGGGATGCGCATGGAGGATCCGTGGCACTCAGAGCTGGGCTTCCCGAGGCCGGGCAAGGAGCTGGGGGGGTTTGGGGTCTGGTCCTCGGGGTGCTCCGGGGGGGGTGAGCCTGGGGGTGCCGGGAAGGCCGGAGCGGAGAGGCGGAGGGGATGCTGGTGGGGGGTCCCCGCCGCCTGCCCTGCCCGTACGGCGGGCGCACAGTGCCCTCCAGTGGGCGCATCCCGGTTGCCGGCCCCGCAGCTGGCCAGATGTGCCCCACCGCTGGCCAGATGTGCTCCACCGCTCCGGAAGGATGCCCCATCCCCTTCAACCATGGGTGCGATGAGCTGGGAGGGAGGTCTCAGCTCTGTCCGGGGCAGGGGGTTGTGGGTTGGGGGGGGGGCGGGACACAGACACGACATTGCCATCCGTGGGATGTCCTCTCCTCCTCTCCTTCCCCGTCCCGCTCACTGCAGGTTCCTCTTCTTTGCAACCTTGAGGGCCACGTTGTCGTACTCGGTGTCCCCCAGCCACTCCTTGCCCTGCAGCAGGAAGGGTTGCCGGAGGGGGACGGGTCTCTTGGGCACGGCGTAGTCGTCCCGCTGGGGGTTGTAGGGGTACTCGTGCCCGGTGGGCTCCTCCGAGGCCGCCTGCAGCCTCCACGCCTCCCCCTTCACCTCCTCGGGCTCATCGTAGACGGTGTTGGGGGACAGACCCTCGGGCTCGTCGTAGATATGGTCGGGTTTGGCGGCGGTGGGGAGCGGAGGGGGCTGCTGACCCACTTGCCCCCCCGCCGCCCCGACGCTGTCGTAGAAGGGGTCGGGGACCTCCTTGGGGCGATGGACCAAGCTGCCGAACTTGCCAGCCATGAAGGTCTTGGCGATGGTGTCGAAGGGGACGGCGTACTCAGATTCGGTGGCCACCTTGGCCGGAGCATCCTGCCTCCGGCTCTTCTCTGGCAACGGGGGGTTCCCCCGGCGGAGGGAGTTGCAGGGCTCAGAGTAGGGGCAATCGGCACCACGAGAGGGCAAGAAGGTGCCCAAGGGCTCCCCAGTCCCGGGGCAGCTGCTGGGGGGCATCGCCAGCTTGGTTTTTGGCCCCTTCCCCTCCCAGGTGGGCTCCAGCTTGGTGCCACCAGGCTCCTCGTGCCCCTGCACCCAGCTGGGCATCTTGGCATGGCCGAGTGGCCGGGAGACTTCGTCCCCAGGGCCACCCCGCCACGGCTCCTCGGCCCCCCGGCCCCGATGGACGTTGATGGCCGACTCGATGGCCTGGAAGATCTCGTTGCCTTGCCTGGTCTCAAACTCAAAGTTGCCTTCTCCGGATGCGCAGCGCCGGCCGGCCTCGAAGGAGAAGGTCACCTGGGGAGGGACGGGATGAGGTGGCCCCAGCCCACCCTCCAGCCCACCCTCCCCGGTGTCCCCTCCACCCTTACCTTATCCCTCCCGAAGCGCCGCAGGAAGCGGTAGGGCCAGCTGTAGATGATCTCCAAGGTCTGGAAATCCAGCAGCTCCAGCGCTTCCTCCCCGGCTCGCAGGACGCACCGTCCCCAGAGCCGGCAGCGCTCGGAAGACTCGGTGGCCCTCACTGTCACCTTGAACGCCTGCTCCAAGCCGGCTGGGGAGGGAGGAGGGTGGCATTTGACAGAGGCAGAGTTGCAGCTCCCACCCCGGAGGGATGCTGTGGGGACCCATCACTCCCCCCCTCACCCCCCGCGAGCTGGGGAAGCGGCGTCCGGCTGATAAGGGAGCAGCCCGAGAGCGCAGCAAACCCCAGCCCTCGCCAAACCGCAGAGCAGGAAGAGGCTATTTTGGGAGGCTTTCCACCGCGGCGACGTGCAGGCTGCTCCCCGGCACAAAACCGGCCGAGGTGTCGCGGGAAAAGGGGGGGTGATGAGATGCCGCGGGGCGTGCGCTGCCTCCCGTGCCAACAAACCCACCATCCCCCCCCTGCCCGGTACCCACCTTTGTCCCGGGAGCTGTAGAGGGAGTTTTCCTCCATGGAGAACCCGCCGTCGGTGCCCTGCGAGCTCTGCTGGCCATCTTTGCCTCCTGCCTGCTCCTCCCTGCTCCTCTGCCCCGGGGAAAGAGCGGTGGGTGAGCGAGGGCATCCCCCATCGGGATTTTCCCAAAGGGATCCGAGGGCAGAGCAGGGCATCCCCATTGGGATCTTCCCGCAGGATCTGAGGGCAGAGCAGCAGGGCATCCCCCATCCGGATTTTCCCACAGGGTCCAAGGATGGATCCCCCATCGGGATTTTCCTGCAGGATCCGGGGGCAGAGCAGGGCATCCCCATCAGGATTTTCCTGCAGGATCCCAGGGCAGAGCAGGGCATCCCCATTGGGATTTACCCTCAGGGATCTGAGGGCAGAGCAGGGCATCCCCATCGGGATTTTCCTGCAGGATCCGGGGGCAGAGCAGGGCATCCCCCATCAGGATTTTCCTGCAGGATCCAGGGGCAGAGCAGGGCATCCCCCATCAGGATTTTCCTGCAGGAATCTGAGGGCAGAGCAGGGCATCCCCATCGGGATTTTCCTGCAGGATCCAGGGGCAGAGCAGGGCATCCCCATCGGGATTTTCCTGCAGGATCCCAGGGCAGAGCAGGGAGTTCCCCACTGGGATCTTCCCGCAGGGATCAGAGGACACAGCAGGGCATCCCCATCGGGATTTTCTCCCAGGGATCCCACCGTGCCCCAGGTATCCCCCATGGCTGCGTTACCGGGAACGCCAGCTCGCACAGCTTCTGGATCCAGTCGGCCGCCTCCGTGCCCTCAGCGGCCAGGAGGAACCGCTTGTCGGTGGTCTCCAGCAGGAAGGGGATGGTCTCCTTGGGGCAGCCGGCGTCGCCGCCGACCTCGGCCACGTGGACGCAGTCGCTCAGCTTGACCAGCCTCTTGCTGCCCTCGCTTTTCCGCAGCTTCTCGGCGGCCGGCGGAGCCGAGCCCTCGAAGAGCTCCAGGCGGGCGGTGGAGCAAGGGCTTTCCCGGTACAAGATGCCCCAGAACTTCTTCCATTTCTGCCGCCAGAGGAGAGAAAACCCAGCGTTTGTTCACCTTTCCAGGAGTTTTTAATCCCCTCGGGACCACGCGCCACCCCCGGGGCAGGATATGGGTGCAAACCGGGCAGGGTCTCGCACTGGGTTTGGTGGGCTGGCCAAAGCCGGGGCCGGGGGGGGAGATTAATTGGGCAGAGTAGGGAAAATTATCCCTAATTAAGAGCATTGCCAGCCGTATCCCTAACAGGGCAAGGCTTTTCCAGCCGGGAAAGCCACCGGCAGCATCCCAGCCTCACCCGGCACCGGGATCCATCCCACCCCAAAGCTGTGCCCACGGCCCCCCCAACGCCAAAGGACTTTCAGCTCCTCTTTTTCTGCGTTTTCCCTGAAAATACCCATTTTCCAAGCGATTCCCTGCTCGCCCTACAGGGAGGCAGCCGCTCAGGGTACACGGAAACGGAGGAGGAGGAGGAGGAAGCCTTGCACCCACATCAGACCATCCTCCGCGGCGGCTCCTGGCACCGGGGGCTGTGCCGAAATACGGCACCCTTTTTGCTGGGGAGTGTTTTTGGGGACCCACCGTGGGGGTGCCCCCTGGCCCGTCCTCCTCCGTGGCCGGCACTGTGCTGCAGGAAGGCGATGGCCTGCCTGTCCCCCTGCTTGCCACCCTGCCCCGTGGCATTTTGAGCCCCCCCGTGGATGGTGGCCATGGGGACCACCTGCCCCCTGCCCGGGCGTGGGACCCGGAGACACCAGGGTGGCTCCTTCCCCTTCTTGCACAAGAGCAGGAGCCGTTGCCAAACCCTGGCCACAATAAGCCACGAGGCTCTGGGGGTTGCAGCCGTTCATTCCGCGGCTCCCATTTGGTGCGGGGGGTCCAGCTGGGGCGGGGGGAGGTCCTCTCTTGGTGGCGTGTCCCCAGCTCCTTCCATCCTCCTCCCTGTCCCCACTGGCCTGACAGAGAGCCCAAGGATGGTTGAGGAGCCAACGGGTGGGAGCATCCCATTCCCTTTGGGTGCAACCCCCGCTCTGTACCCCCCATTTCCAGCCCAGCCCCC
>QJSC01025685.1:0-30760 GCA_003697955.1 Calidris pygmaea
TAGTTTGGTGTCATCTGCAAACTTACTGAGGGTGCATTCAATCCCCTTGCCCAGATCATCAATAAAGATATTGAACAAGACTGGCCCCAGAACTGAGCCCTGAGGGACACCACTGGTGACCGGCCGCCAACCAGATTTGGCTCCATTAATCACAACTCGCTGGGTACGGCCATCCAGCCAGTTTTTTATCCAGCGGAGGGTACACTTGTCCATGCCATGATTCACTAGTTTCTCCAGGAGAATGCCGTGGGGGACAGTGTCAAAGGCCTTACCAAAGTCCAGGTAGACAACATCCACAGCCTTCCCCTCATCAAGAAAGTAGGTCACATGGTCATAGAAAGAGATCAAGTTGGTTAGGCAGGACCTCCCTTTCATAAACCCATGCTGGCTGGCCCAGATCCCTTGCCTGCCCTGCACTTGCCTTAAGAGCTCACTCAGGATGATCCTCTCCATGATCTTTCCTGGTACCGAGGTCAGGCTGACAGGCCTGTAGTTCCCGGGATCCTCCCTCCNCTTCTCCTCGTCCTTGGTTGCAAGGTTTCCCCTCGCATCCAGTAAGGGATGCTCAGTCACATTCTCTGTGACTCTCTTTTTGTTAATGTATTTATAGAAACTTTTTTTGTTGTCCCTTATGTTAGTTGCAAGGTTCAGTTCCAGCTGGGCTTTTGCCTTCCTGATTTTTTCTCTGTATGTCCTAACAAGATCTCTGTACGCCTCCTGAGTTGCCTGTCCCCTCTTCCAAAGGTGGTAAACCTTCTTTTTTTCCTTAAGTCCCATCAAGAGCTCTTTGTTCATCCAGGCTGGCCATTTTCCCTGGCCTTTAATTTTGCGCCTCATGGGGACAGCCTGCTCCTGGGCCTTCAGGATTTCCCTCTTGAAGAGAGCCCAGCCTTCCTGGACTCCTTTGTCTCTCAGGATTACCTCCCATGGGACTCTCCCAACCAGGGTTTTGAACAGGCTAAAGTCTGCCTGCCGGAAGTCCAAGGTGGAGGTTTCCCTGGCCACACTGAACAAGTCACAGAGAGCAAGTACAGGGGCTCTGAGAATGAAGAACCACCCACAGTACAAGAAGATGAGGTTTGTGACCTCTTAAGGAACCTGAAGGTGCATAAGTCCATGGGACCTGATGAAATCCATCCACGGGTCCTGAGAGAGCTGGCAGATGAAGTTGCTAAGCCCCTCTCCATCACATTTGAGAAATCGTGGCAGTCTGGTGAAGTTCCCACTGATTGGAAAAAAGGGAACATAACTCCAATATTCAAAAAAGGAAACAAAGAAGACCCGGGGAACTACAGGCCGGTCAGTCTCACCTCTGTGCCTGGCAAGATCATGGAGCAGATCCTCCTGAAATCTTTGCTAAGGCACATGGGAAATAAGGAGGTGATTGGAAACAGCCAACACGGCTTCACCAAAGGCAAATCATGCCTGACAAATTTGGTGGCCTTTTACGATACTGCCACAGACTTGATAGACAAGGGCAGAGCAACTGACGTCATCTACCTGGACTTATGCAAAGCATTTGACACTGTCCCACACAACATCCTGGTTTCAAAATTGGAAACTCATGGATTTGATGGGTGGACCACTCGGTGGATAAGGAACTGGCTGGATGGCCGCACCCAAAGGGTGGCAGTCAACGGCTCAATGGCCAGGTGGAGGCCAGTAACGAGTGGTGTTCCACAGGGGTCGGTATTGGGACCAGTACTATTTAACATCTTTGTTGGAGACATGGACAGTGGGATAGAGTGTACCCTCAGCAAGTTTGCTGATGACACCAAGCTTGGTGGTGCAGTTGACACGCTGGAGGGAAGGGATGCCATCCAGAGGGACCTGGACAGGCTGGAGAGCTGGGCTTGTGCAAATTGCATGAGGTTCAACCAAGCCAAGTACAGGGTCCTGCACCTGGAACATGGCAACCCCAGGCACAAATACAGGTTGGGTGGAGAATGGCTGGAGAGCAGCCCTGAGGAGAAGGACTTAGGAGTGCTTATGGACGAGAAGCTCAACATGAGCCGGCAGTGTGCACTGGCAGCCCAGAGAGCCAACCGTGTCCTGGGCTGCATCAGGAGAAGTGTGGCCAGCAGGTCTCGGGAGGTGATTCTGCCCCTCTACTCTGCACTCATGAGACCCCACCTGGAGCACTGTGTCCAGCTTTGGAATCTTCAACACAGAAAGGACATGGACCGGCTGGAACAGGTGCAGTGGAGGGCCACGAAGATGATCAGAGGGATGGAGCACCTCTCCTATGAAGACAGGCTGAGGGAGCTGGGATTGTTCAGCCTGGAGAAGAGAAGGCTCCGGGGAGACCTTATAGCGGCCTTTCAATACCTGAAGGGTGCCTATAGAAGAGCTGGAGAAAGACTCTTTGCCAGGAAGTGTAATGATAGGACAAGGGGAAACGGTTTTAAATTGGAAGAAAAAAGATTCAGATTAGATATCAGGAAGAAATTTTTTACTATGAGGGTGGTGAGACACTGGAACAGGTTGCCCAGGGAAGTTGTGGATGCCCCATCCCTGGANTCTAGTGGGAGGTGTCCCTGCCCATGGCAGGGGGGTTGGAACTCGATGATCTTTGAGGTCCCTTCCAACCCTAACCATTCTATGATTCTATGATTCTATGATCCACTTGCTGGTTATTCTGATGTTCCTCAGTGGCCCGGCTCTTGGGTACATGGGCATCTACGCAACGTACTTTCACAACCAGATTCTCTACCTGGGCAGGAATATCTTGCCACAATTCAGCAGCCCAGACAGGTTTGCCTCTGCGCTGCCAATTGTGCTGCTTCCACTGCTGTAACCACCCCCACAAGGCATTTGCCACCATCCATGAATCGGTGTAGAGATAAAGTACTGGCCATTTTTCCTGCTAGGCAATGTCCAAAGCCAGCTGAATTGCTTTCACCTCTGCAAACTGGCTTGATTCACCTTGTCCTTCAGTGGCTTCTGCAACTTGTCTTGTAGGACTCCACATGGCAGCCTTCCACTTTCTATGCTTTCCCACAATCCAGCAGGACCCATCAGTGAACAGGGCATATCTCTTCTCATTTTCTGGTAGTTCATTATATGGTGGAGCCTCTTCCCCACGCATCACCTCCTCCTCCGGTGACATTCCAATATCCTTGCCTTCTGGCCAGTCCATAATCACCTCTAGAATTTCTGGGCGATGGGGGTTTCCCATTTGAGTTCGCTGTGTGATCAGTGCAATCCACTTACTCCATGTAGCATCCATTGCGTGATGTGTGGCAGGGACCCTTTCTTTGAACATCCAACCCAGCACCAGCAGCTGAGGTGCCGAGAGGAGCTGTGCTTCTGTATCAATCACTTCCGAAGCAGCTCGAACCCCTTCATATGCTGCCAGTATCTCCTTTTCTGTTGGAGTATAGCGGGCTTTGGATCCTCTGTATCGCTGGCTCCAAAACCCTATGGGTTGACCGCGTGTCTCCTCTGGGACTTTCTGCCAGAGACTCCAGGTAGGGCCATTCTTCCCTGGCTGTGGTGTAGAGCACCTCTTTAACATCTTGTCCTGCCTAGACTGGCCCCAGGGCTACTGCATGGACTATTTCCTGTTTAATTTGTTCAAAAGCTTGTTGTTGCTCAGGACCCCATTTAAAATCATTCTTCTTCTGGGTTACTTGATACAGAGGGCTCACAATCAGACTGTAATCTGGGATATGCATCCTCCAAAAACCCACAATGCCTAGGAAAACTTGGGCTTCCTTTTTACTAGTTGGTGGAGACATACCTGCTATGTTATTGATCGTCCGTTGGGATCTGACGGCGTCCATCTTGCCATTTACTCCTAAAAACTAGATCTCCTGTGCAGGTCACTTGACCTTACTCCGTCTTATGGCAAAACCAGCTTTCAGAAGGATTTGAATCATTTTATTCCCCTTCTCAAAAACTTCTTCTGCTGTGTTGCCCCATATGATGGTATCATAGATACCGTAGATACATACTGCAGATGTTCCAGAGCTTCACCCTATTCTAATGCAGTCTGGATCAGTCTGTAGCAAATGGTGGGGCTGTGTTTCCACCCCTGGGGCAATCGATTCCAGGTGTACTGGATGCCTCTCCAAGTGAAAGAGAACTGCGCTCTGCACTCTGCTGCCAGAGGGATTGAGAAGAATGCATTGGTGATATCAATTGTGGCGTACCACTTGGCTGCCTTGGACTCCAGTTTGTATTGAAGTTCTAACATGTCCAGCACAGCAGCACTCAGCAGTGGCGTGACTTCATTAAGGCCATGATAGTCCACAGTTGGCCTCCACTCTCCATTAGATTTCCGCACCAGCCATATGGGACTGTTAAAGGGTGAGTGAGTCTTGCTGATCACTCCTTGAATCTCTAGTTGACGAATCAGCTCATGGATGGGGATCAGAGAGACTCAGTTGGTTCAATATTGCCGCCAACGAACCGTTGTGGTAGCGATCGGTGCCTGTTGTTCTTCAACCTTCAACAACCCTACAACAGAAGGGTCCTCTGAGAGACCAGGCAAGGTAGACAACTGTTTAACTTCTTCCGCCTCCAAGGCAGCTATGCCAAAAGTCCACCGGTACCCTTTTGGGTCCTTAAAATACCCTCTCATGAGGTAATCTATACCAAAGATGCATGGAGCATCTGGGCCAGTCCCAATGGGATGCTTTTGCCACTCATTCCCAGTTAGGCTCACTTCAGCTTCCAGTACAGTCAACTCTTGGGATCCCCTGTCACTCCAGAAATACAAATGGGTTCTGTCCCTCTATAGCTTGATGGTATTATGGTACACTGCACTAAACCTGTGGTTCTGACGTGCCAGGCCATCAAATCCACACTGTCCAATAAATCCGGTTGTCCCTTTCCCCCACCTGGCTGGAGGCAGGGCCCCTCTAATACTGGTCATAGTATCCGTTACTCGCTTCTTGCAGAAATGATTTGGAGATTCCTTCAAGGGGATAAAAAGTAGGTTCAGGCCTTCTATACTGTCTGGGGGACTGCACATTGGAAACTGGGGCCGCACTTTTCCTGGAGGGATCCCCTTTTGTGGTTGTTCTTCCTTGCAATTCCTGTACCTGTGCCTGTAGGACTGAAGGACTCATGTCCTCTCTGTGGTCACACAGGCAGAACCACAGGGTGCTTCATGGTGTGTACCCCTGTATTCTCTATCTTGAATGGAGAAGTGTCTGCTCCTAACAGCTGAGATACTGGCTCGTACAGGTGGGGAGGACATATTCTCTTAGGGTTGCTGGACCTTCCGGGACAGTTTCTCCACAGCTGAGACGTGGGGAGAGGAAAGACTTTCTTCATATTGCCAGAGTCGGGCAGCCATCTCATCCACCGTTGGTCCCTCTTCGCCTCTCCATTCCATCACTGCCAGTGAGTTGGCTTATGATGATGGGGCGCTCCGTACAAACTTCTGCCACATGGACCTCGTGCACTGGATCTCATCAGGATCTGTGGGTAACTGCATTGTCCAGGTCAAAATAAATCATCTCCCGCATGGCTAATTCTCTCAGGTACTGGATACCTCTTTTCATTGTGGTCCACTTGCTCAGATGACATACAATATCTTCATTAAAAGGGTACCTTTCCCTCACGCCTGACAGGAGCCGCCTCCAGAGGCTTGTGTCTTCTTCCCAATTGCCTTGTCAATGCCCCCCTCTCTAGACAGAGATCCTAGCTGCCTGGCTTCCCTACCTTCCAATTCCAAGCTACTGGCTCCGTTATTTCAGCACGGGAGCAGCCAGGTGACAATGTGCCTGCCTGGAAGTCAACTGAAATCTTCTCGCATGTCCCACAGCTCACTCAGGGACAGGGATCGAGTGATTATCTCTGGTTCTGCCTTTTCCTCTAGTTCTTGTGATGACCCTGGATCATCGTCATCCTTCACTGAGCGAACTGATTTCTTGGTGTATCTCTTCTTCTGGATAGGGGCAACTGATACGGAAACAGGTTGATTTTCTTGTTCAGTTGCAGTGCCTGTCACTGGGGTTGGAATAGCCTCAGTGTCTGCTATGGGGGTTGGAGTAGCCGCAGTGTCTGTCGCAGAGGTTGGAATAGCCACAGCATCTGTCGCAGGAGTCGCAGTAGCCAAACTGCCTGTCAGCCTGGTTTCCATCTCTTTCCCCTGAGGATGCTGCACAACATTGAGCAATGCTTGGTAGATACTGGCCAAAGCCCAGCACAATGCAGCGTATTTACAGTCTTCCTCGCCAGTCTTCCATTACTTTCCCACAGTAGACACGGGGAGAGCAGTGGTTACTGTCTGCCTGGATTTCTGCCAGGCTTTTGACAATGTCTGCCATAAGATACTCCTAGAGAAGCTGTTGAAGTCTGGGCTGGATGAGCAGACAATGAGGTGGACTGAGAAGTGGTTAAAAGTCTGGGGCCAGAGGGTGGTGATAAATGACGTGGTCTGGTTGGAAGCCACCAACTAGCAGTGCACCCAAGGATCAATGCTGGGTCCAATCCTGCTCAAAACCCTCATGAATGATCCTGATGATGGGGCAGTGTCCCCTCAGCACGGCTGCTGATGACACCAAACTGAGAGGAGTGGCTGATACACCAGAGGGTTGTCCTACCATCCAGAGGGACCTTGACAGGCTGGAGAAAAGGGCTGAAAGTAACTTCATGAAGTTCGGCAAGGTGAAATGCCAAGTCCTGCCCCTGGGGTGGAATAACCCCATGCACCAATATCTGATGGGGGGCTCCCTGCTGGAAAGCAGCTTGGCAGAAAAGGCCCTGGGGGTCCTGGTGGGAACCAAGTTGTACATGAACCAGAAATGGGCCCATGTAGGAAAGAAGACAATTGGGCTACACTGGGCAAAGTATTGCCAGCAGGTGGGGAGAGGTGATCCTTCTCCTTTATGCAGCACAGCTCAAGTCACACCTGCAGTACTGCGTCCAGTTCTGGTCTCCTCTGTGCAAGCGAGTCTTGGACGTACTGGAGAGAGTCCAAGGAAGGTCCAAGGAGATAATGATGGGGCTGGATCATCTCTCTGACGAGCACTGCAACATGCTGCCCAAGGAAGGTTGTGGAGTCTTGTTATGGATGTGCAAGAGGAAATGTTAAAGATGGTCCATTTCTGGGCTCCTCAGTGCAGTAGAGACTTGGAAAAACTGGAGAGACTCCAACAAAGGACCCTAAAGATGATGAAGGGACTGGAGGATCTCTCCTATGGGAAGAGGCTGAGAGAGCTGGGACTGTTCACCCTGGGGAAGAGAAGGCTCAGGGGGCATCTTATCAACATACATAAATACCTGAAGGGAGGGTGCAAAGAGGATGGATCCAGACTCTTCTCAGTGCTGCCCCATGGGAGGTCCAGAGGCCAATGGGCACAAATGGAAAAACGGGAGGGTCCCTCTGAGCATCAGGAAACACTGTGAGGGTGACTGAGCACTGGCACAGGTTTCCCAGGGAGGTTGTGGAGTCTCCGGGTAAGCACTGAAGGTGCCCCTGATCGAGCTGCAGGTTTGACCAGATGATTTTCAAAGGTCATTCTGTGATTCTATGATTCTGCGAAAAGCTGTTGTAATGTCTAAAGTCTACATGACAAGTCCCACCAGATGATCAAAAGCACCTAAACGCAACTTCCTGATGTGTGGGTGATGCCATTAATAGTAAAAACTAAGCACCAACGGAAACCAGTGAGAAAAGCCAATGTTCTGTTTTGAGAACTTCCCACAAAGAGTGAAAAGGAAAGGCTGGATCCCTGGGTGAAAAGCACTCCTTGCTCTCAGGGTTAGTATTTGGTTCAGGACGGCTTCCTGAGAGCCATGTGCATCCCTCAACAGTGATTCCCTGGGCTGCACCAGACAGCAGCCAGGTTTCCCAGTAGGATTTTCCATCCTCCCTGCCAGAAATGATGTCTCTCCAGTCAGCATTCCTGGATCCCAAACTACCAATTTAGGAAAGATTTCTATGTGGGGGGAAGGCCTCCCTCAGGCACATCTGTCCTTCATTGAATGGGGTCCTTGTGCAGGGCTTGGGTGGGTGGTGCTCGTTTGGTGCCCACATCTGTCTGATAGATGGCTGGTTAGTGCCATTATCAAGGAGGGAGCAAGAGACTGGGTCCCAGGAAAAGTTCTGCCCGAGGCAGCTGCAGCTCACAGCTGTGGTGACTCAAGTCACTCACCCATGGATGGGTCCCATACATGTAAATCACCACAATTATTGAGGGTCACCTGATGCCAACATGGAACTTTCCAGCCCATATACTATGTTCAGGAGAAGCTGCATTGACTCTCACTCCTCTTTCACATCTCTCCACAGGTCCTGCTTAAACTGACCCCTTCTCAACTTCCTGCTGTCAGCGTGATGGTCTCTTTCGCCACAGTCTTAATTGTGTTCCTACCTGTCCTTTCCCACATATCTCACTGAAGGTTTTCCACAGAGGTTACCCACTGTGGAAAGTGGACTTCAGAGGAGTGGACTTCAGAGAAGTGGACTTCATCTGACTTCAGATGCAGCTGAGGAAAGTGTTCTATTTTTTACTGAACTATACCTACTATTCATTTTCTTTTCTTGGCAGGTAAGAAACATCCTTCTGTGAATCCAGGCAGCTGCTTCTCCCAATAAAATAGGTGGGAACTGGTGTAGAGGCACCTTCAGCTGCAGAATTTAGTTGGAAAAGCTTAGCTTGGAGAAAGGATGACCCAAGTCCCATGTGGCTGATGATAGAAATGGCAGGGGGTGTGGGAGGTGGGGGGGATAGATTTTTCCCACACAGATGCAGAAAGGATGTGACAAGGGGCAACGGGCTCAAGCTGGAACATAGAAAGTTCCATTCAAATATGAGAAAAAAACTTTTTTACGGTGAGGGTAACGGAGCCCTGGAACAGGCTGCCCGGGGGGTCATGGAATCCCCTTCTCTGGAGATCTTCAAGACCCACCTGGATGCAGTCCTGAGTAATGTGCTCTAGGCGTTCCTGTTTTAGCGGGGGAGTTGGACCAGATGATCTCTAGAGGTCCCTTCCAACTCTGACAATTCCGTGATTCCGTGCTTTCTTTTCCCACATATTCAGACTTCACCAAGAGATGCTCCAGATCAGTGGGACCTGGGGAACGCTGATATCACTTGTTTTGTAAACAGAGTAGTAAAGAAAACTGGTAACAAGATAAATCTTGTTTTATTGCTATTTATTACTGAAATCTTCTCAGTTTGGCTACACTCCTGGAATCTCTCAAATCAGCCACACAAGACTTGAGGAATTAGAGGAAATTAGGCAGGGAGACTTGGCTTGTTAGGGCATTTTACGTGTTAATGAGCCCTCTGGTGCCTTCTGAGCTGCTGAACTGCAGGTACCAAATGAACAAACCAGCCTCTTAAGAAGGCAAAGGGTTCCTGAGGTCCATCCAGGTGTGGGGAGTGAAGGAGGGGAAGGTCATCTCAGGGGGCATGTTGAGCCCTGTCTAGCCACCCAGTGCAGTGGGCATTCCCCATCTCCCAGGCTGAGGTGTGCACACACACAATGGAAACCTCTCCTTTGTGCAGGGGCTTTCAGCCACATTCCCAGGGCAGACTTCCTTTGCTAAAGCCCTCAGCCATCACCTTGCTTCTTGACAAGTTCCCTCCACCCTCTCCTGCATCCCTGCACATTCCCAATCACTGCCTAATCACTAACTGAGAAGCTAAGAAGGTCTTGAGGCTTTCCATTTCATCCTCAGAGACTGACCATATTTCTCCAGTCTCTTTATGCCTCCTAAAACCAGCAGTTGAGGAAGTGCATCACGGCGAGGGAAGGATCTCCCTGAGGCACCTCTGTGCTCTTTGAGGTCTAAGCACTTGTGCAAGGCTCCTGGAGGAGTTCATTTGGTAAACACCTTTGCATTGCAGGTAGAGGGTCTGCAGTGGGGGCAGGGACTGAGACAGGAGTGATCCCAGAAATGCCATGGGAGGGCATATGCATTTCTGAGGGAAAGGAGGATGAAGGGTGGACATTCAGGATTATGGTGTTCCTCTTCCCAAGTCACCATTATGTGTGACGAAGCTCTGCTTCCCTGGAAATGGCCGGAGATCCGCCTGCTGATGGGCAGCACGACATGACTCACTTTGGGAGTCTCTGAGCGCGTTTGGATAATAACTGAAAGGTTGTTGCCTTGAGCCCACCCAGAGATGGGTTCCCCTTTCCCTGCCCATGGCAGGAGAGTTGGCACTAGATGATCTTGATCCAACCCAAACCACTCTATGGTCCTATAGTAAGAAGAGGTTATTCAGTCCCCTCAGCAAAGGCAGAGTTTTTCTCACTTTGCTCCTTCCTCTTCATGATGGTGAACTTTATTTCTTTAATGTTATTCCTTTCATTCATTCTGCCTTGACAAGATAATTACAATTTCTCAGTATTATATTCTGGCATTAAGTTTTTAGACCAATACTTTTTCTCTCCTTTCTAACTGTTAGCACTTAATGGCAACACCTCTCAGACAGTATTCCCTAATTCGTTTCTACTCCCCATCTTTTATTCCCTTTTCCACTCTGTATGTGGGGAGTTGTTTATCCTGATTGTCACATCCCTGACCAGCTCTTCCTTGCTTCCCAGTACTGGATCCAGGTGGAGCATCCGTGGCCTCATAGGCCCATTGGGCAGCTGTAGGAAGAAGTTGTGCCAAGATCCTCCAGACTGTTTACACCTTATTTTACCTCATCTGTGAATGGCATGGTGTCCTGGTTTGAAGTAAAACCAGAACAATGTTGTGTTCTGTAATTTTACATTTTAGCTAGGCCTCCTCTAACTCTCTGAAATAACGGCATATTGTGGAGAAAACTGCTCGTTCTCAGAAAGATAAGACCAATGTTTGTGCTACATGACAAGGAATGGTATGCAGAGAGGCCCTTGCTTATATTTATTGCTATAAAATCCAAGGTCAGCCAATTTTTGTTATTTGCCCCTTAGAGGGTCGGAAACGGAAAAACGTAGAGGGGTCACATCTGTGGGGAGGAACGGACAGGACAGGTGACCCAAACCTGACCAACTGGGGTATTCCATCCCATCTGCCCCATGCAGTATAAAAGCTTAGGGATCAAAGGCTTAAGGTTCTTCTGCGATGGCCGATGTCCAAAGAGGACCCTGTCTGTTCATCTGCCTTTGATCCCGATCCGTGTGTTCCTGACTCCAGAGCTGGAATCCAGTTCCCATCCATTGCTGAGTCCAGTCTGGAACTTCCCCAGTGCCTGCCAGTGATGGGACTGTCATCCTGGGAGCTTGATACAGTTTTGTATATATATTGTATCTTTTTCATTATTTTCTTCTTTTTTTTTTTTATTTTAATATTAATTCTTCATTAAAGTAGTTTAGTTCATTCTAAAGTTTTGAATCTCCTTATCTCTTCCTCTCCTGTTTTGGGGGGGGGGAGGACCATCTGTCGGTCCAGTTAGGTGATTTCAGCTGAAATCACGACACACGGCAATCACAGTCCCCCACAGGAACTGGCTCAGTGCTCTGGCTACTTCTGAGGGTTGCTGACAGGAGACTTTTCCTGCTTCCTCACTCTCACTGAGTCGTTCATAACCACCAACATGATGTCACCCNCCATTGCTGAGTCCAGCCTGGAACTTCCCCAGTGCCTGCCAGTGATGGGACTGTCATCCTGGGAGCTTGATACAGTTTTGTATATATTGTATCTATTTCATTATTTTCGTCTTTTTTTTTTTTTATTTTAATATTAATTCTTCATTAAAGTAGTTTAGTTCATTCTAAAGTTTTGAATCTCCTTATCTCTTCCTCTCCTGTTTTGGGGGGGGGGAGGACCATCTGTTGGTCCAGTTAGGTGATTTCAGCTGAAATCACGACACACGGCAATCACAGTCCCCCACAGGAACTGGCTCAGTGCTCTGGCTACTTCTGAGGGTTGCTGACAGGAGACTTTTCCTGCTTCCTCACTCTCACTGAGTCGTTCATAACCACCAACATGATGTCACCCCTTCTGAGCTGCTCCTCACACCCTGCACACACAGAGATGCCCCTGGGCAGTGCCCGGCCTCCAGGAGGTGTCTGCAGGGCAGAGCTGAGCACACAGCGGGTGGGATGCGGTCTCTGAGCATGGACAGGGAGCAGATGTGGGCACAGAAAAGAAGCTTGAGGCAGGGACAGCTCCAGCCATGCAATGTGGTACACAACACCGCCTCTAAAGGCATCTGCCCTGAGGGGTCGCTGCCTGGTAGGTGGTGAGTAGAGGTGGGTAAGGAGAAGGCTTCATGTCATGCCTGTCATTTTGCTTCANGGGGGGGGGGAGGACCATCTGTCGGTCCAGTTAGGTGATTTCAGCTGAAATCACGACACACGGCAATCACAGTCCCCCACAGGAACTGGCTCAGTGCTCTGGCTACTTCTGAGGGTTGCTGACAGGAGACTTTTCCTGCTTCCTCACTCTCACTGAGTCGTTCATAACCACCAACATGATGTCACCCCTTCTGAGCTGCTCCTCACACCCTGCACACACAGAGATGCCCCTGGGCAGTGCCCGGCCTCCAGGAGGTGTCTGCAGGGCAGAGCTGAGCACACAGCGGGTGGGATGCAGTCTCTGAGCATGGACAGGGAGCAGATGTGGGCACAGAAAAGAAGCTTGAGGCAGGGACAGCTCCAGCCATGCAATGTGGTACACAACACCGCCTCTAAAGGCATCTGCCCTGAGGGGTCGCTGCCTGGTAGGTGGTGAGTAGAGGTGGGTAAGGAGAAGGCTTCATGTCATGCCTGTCATTTTGCTTCATCTGGTGGCAGCGTTGTGATATTCTTCCTTGTTTCTCAACATGTACACGGTGCTCTTGCTCTCTGGGGTTCAGGTCAGCTTTTTCGTTTTGACACTGTCTCTGGGGGACCTGCCCTGGAGATTTCTTCATGGAAACCCANGGGAGGCAGGAGTGGCATCCATGTAACCACCAGTCAAGACTGACCCTCTGCTCTCCTTGGAAATGTACCATAGTCCCTTCAAGCACCTGACACATCCACAGAATCCCAGGGATGGGGCTAAGCAGCAGTGATTCCCACGCAGCTCCCAGGTTCCTGTGTGGAGACCAAGGAGAGGACCAGGAAAGACAAGAAGGATCAGGGAGAGATGAGATGGGAGCTGACCTGGGCAAGAGTTTGCATCAGAGGAAATAGGCATGTTCAGCTCCTTAAAAACTGTTTCCAGACCATGGACACCCTGAAGTATGCTCACAGTGCAGAGCCAGAAGTTCCTGCTGTCTTGGTGATCCACCAAGCCTGAGAAGTGGCTGAAGAATCATAGAACAGTTTGGGTTGGAAGGGACCTTAAAGATCTTGTTCCAACCCCCTCTGCTATGGGCAGGGACACCTCCCACCAGACCAGGTTGCTAAAAGCCCTGTCCAACCTGGTCTTGACCACGTCTAGGGATGGGGTGCCCAGCTTCTCTGGGCAACCTGGGCCAATGTCTCACCACCTCACAGGAGAGAATTTCTTCCCAATACCTCATCTAAATCTCCCCTCTTTTAGTTTAAAACCATTCCTCCTCGTCCTATCGCTTCACTTCCTCATAAAGAGTCCCTCCCCATCTCCTTTGTAGGCCACCTTCAGGTACTGGAAGGGATTCTAAGGTCTTTCTGGAGCCTTCTCTTCTCCAACTCTCTCAGCCTGTCCTCACAGGAGAGGTGCTCCAGCCCTCTGAGCATCTTCATGGCCTCCTCTGGCTCTGCGCCAACAGGTCCATGTCCTTCCTGTGCTGAGAACTCCAGAGCTGGACACAGTACTCCAGGTGGGGTCTCCCCAGAGCAGAGCAGAGCAGAGGGGTAGATTCCCCCCCGCCTCACCCTGCTGGACACACTGCAAGGGATGCATCCCAGGATATGGTCAGTTTTCTGGGTTGCCAGCGCACGTTGCCAGCTCATGTTGAGCTTCTCATCAACCAACACCCTCAAATCCTTCTCCTCAGGGCTGCTCTCAGCCCATTCTCCGCCCAACCTATATTTGTGCTTGGGATTGAGGTGACTCGGGTGCAGGACCTTGCACTTGGCCTGGTTGAACTTCATGATGGTGTGGCTGTTCTCCCAGTCACTGCGTGGGCTCTGGGATCCCAACAGGCACCATGGGTTGGAAGCATAGGGTGGGCACCACAACCCCCAGCTCTGCCAGCAGGCCTTCTGAAGCCAGAGCAGCTCCCAAATGTTGGAAAAGAACTCATTGCTACTCACAGGGCTGGGAGTCTCTTGGGGGCTGTAGCCACTGGCACCACCTGCCAGGAGGCCCAGGTTACAGCAGCCACCGTGGGCTTCCTGCACCACATCTCACAGTGCCACCTCTCCTATGTGACCGCTGTCTCTCAGGAGCACTGCTGGGTGTGAAGTGGGGTTGCTGGAGCTCTTCTCTGCTGACCCCCATGGCTCCCCAGCTCTGTCCTGGTGCCAGCTCACAACCACTACCACAAGCCTTCTGCAGTCTATGTCTCTGCTTGAGGCTGGCCACTGTGGGGTGCCTGTGTGGCCCCAAGGGTCCCAGAGAGGCTGTGCTTTGAGAACAGGTTGTGACTGTCCTTGGTCTGAGTGGGACTGATGATCTGGCTGGGGATCATGATGGAATGGACAGGGCTGGAGACCGAAAGGACAAGAAACAGGAAGGGAAATTTCAAATGAAATTAAGGAAAGAAAAAAGTACATATACCTACTATGTAAGTGTGTGTCGGTATATATATAATCAAGAGAGTGGGTAAGCACAGGTTCAGGGGCTCAGAAATTTTCAAATCTCACCTGAAGAAAGCATTGACGAACCAAATGTAACTCTAAAGATCTCACTGCTCAGAACTTATCGTGGTGCTGGAGACCTCCAGGGGTCCCTTCCATCTCAAATCCTCAAGGAGGAAGGGGCTGGAGAGTTTAGAGAGGGCTGGGGGACACTGCTGTGTGTTGAGGCATTGCTGGTATTTGTAATCCTTCCTCCTACCCCCCTTCAGAGTTACACAGTGAATGAGGTTACCCCAAAAGGAAGCTCTGCTCCATGGGCACCAAAAGTACAACGGCTATGGGGAAATGGAGAAAAGTTCTCAGAAACACTACCAGGCATTACACCACTGTGGTTTAGGCCACGTTGTCCAATGACAAGATGACAGTTGCTCTTCCCCACCTCTTGCTCCAAGGAGAGGAAAGAGAGATAAAGACAGTTACGAGCTTAGAAAAAATTAAACTAATGAACTATTAATAATAAAATAAAAAAGGAATTAAATACATACTATATATAAAAATATATACCAAACTACATCAAGTTCCCAGGAAGACATCACCAGCAGGCACTGGGAAAGTTCCAGACTGGACTCAGTGACAAATGGGAACTGGATTCCAGAACTCACTGATGGGGATTGAAGATAGACCAACTGACAGGGTCTTCCTCAGGCATCAGTCATCAAAGAGAGCCATTGAAGAAGCCACCAAAAAAGAGGAACCCCTCCCGGCCCCTTTGATCCCTCAGCTTTTAGACTGAGAAGGGCAGATGGGATGGAATACCCTATTGGTCAGTTTGGGTTGCCTGACCTGTCCACGCCGCCCCTCAGATGCAAACCCTCCACAGGGTAAACTACCAAGTCAGCTGAGCCTGGCGGCCACAGCAGCAAGTGTAAGCAAGAACCTCTCTCCCTGGATGAAAAGTTGGCTCTGGTCTACCCCAAACCAGGACAACCATCACAGAGCCACCAAATACTTGGGTTTGGAAAGGGTGTCTGGAGATCAGCCAGTCCTCCCTTCAATCCTAACCCATACACTCTCAGTTGGCTCCTCACCCATCCCCAGGGAGACACCAGGCACTTCAGCTGCCCTCCCTCATACAGGGCAGCTCCCCCTTCCTCGTCTTCCCAGCCTGTCCTTCTGAAAGAGCTTGTATCCCTCTCTTGCAATGCTCCAGTCATGGGAGCCATCCCACCACATCTCCATGATACCAGGAAGATCGTAGCCCTGCAAATACCCCCAGATCGCTATCTCACCATGTTCATTCCCCATACTGTGTGCATTAGCGTATGGGCACTTCAGCACATTGAGTACCTGAAGAGGCTTTAGGGAATTTCTCCATCATGGTGCCTGGAAGGCACTTCTTGCTGACAGAGGAAGATTTCAAAGAGCACTTCATAAGGAATAGGTTTTCATTTTATGGGTGCATTTTATTCCTTTTCATTTTAGAGAAGAGAAGGTAGTAGCCTTCTCCAGGTGATATTGATCCAGTGCGCCTCCTAAGGAGTTTGAGACTGACAGGAGAATGAGACCCTTGAGGGCTGAGACGGTAGGGACAACCACGTCCTTCCCTCCTCAAGTCTGCAATTTCTCTCATCAAACTCCCACCTGCCTTCCTCAGAGAACTGCCTACACACAGGCAAAGAAGGGTTTTTCTTATTTTTCATTGCAAAGTCCTGCTTTTCCTTCTCAGAAATGAGACCTGTAGTTGTGACACCAGGCCTGAACCTCTCTCATGGGCACAGCAGCTCCTGGGGTAGAAGGGAGTGGGTGTTTTCCACCCCAGTAGCCCCAAGCCTGGAGGCCACAAATGGCATAAGGAAATGGAGGCCAGTTACTCTCTTTTTCACACCCCAGGCCAGCACAAACATCCTCACCCACCTCACAAACTGTTTCTGTCGCTCTCCAGCCCCCTTCCCAGTGACGCAGAGCAAGAAGAACCCAGCCTCCAGGCACTGAACAGAGGAGATCCCTTTTATTACAGAGATGCTATTGGAAAGGCCAGCTCTGACACTGTGCTAGACACATTTCCAGAAGGCCTCTGGGTCAGACAGACCAGGTTCTTGCCTCTGGAGAAGTGTGGCCATTCCAAAACTTGTATACAAAGATAGTGTTTGAGCAGGGAAGAAAAATAACAAATCACCAAGCCTGAGATAAACTCAGAAACGCCTGTGAAGAGAGAAGGGCAGCTTATTCCTGCTGCAACAGCAGACAGCGGATCAGTCTCTTTAGTGCCTCTTGGAGGTCCTGGTTCCTCATGCTGTAGATGACAGGGTTTGCTGTGGGAGGCACCACTGCGTACAGCACAGCCACCAGCAGATTCAGAGCCGGGGACAAGATGGAGGGGGGTTTCAGGTAGGCAAACATGGCAGAGATGGCAAACAGGGAGACCACAGCCAGATGAGGGAGGCAGGTGGAAAAGGCTTTGTGGCGTCCCTGCTCAGAGGGGATCCTCAGCACAGCCCTGAAGATCTGCACATAGGACAGGACAAGGAACAGAAAACACCCACAAGCTACAGAGAGACTAACCACAGTAAACCCAGCTTTCCTGATGTAGGAGTGCGAGCAGGAGAGTCTGAGGAGCTGGGGGATTTCACAGTAGAACTGGTCCACAGCATTGCCTTGGCAGAATGGAATTGAAAATGTGTTCCCAGTGTGCAGCACTGCATTGAGGAAACCACTGCCGCAGGCAGCTGCTGCCATTTTAGCACAAGCTCTGGTGTCCATGAGGGTCCTGTAGTGCAGGGGTTTGCAGATGGCAACATAGCGGTCATAGGCCATGACAGTCAGAAGATAATATTCTGAAGAAACAAAGAAGAGAAACCAAAAGACCTGGGCAGTGCATTTATAGTAGGAAATAACCCTGGTGTTCCTGAGGGAATTGGCCATGGATTTGGGGACAGTGGTAGAGATGGAGCCCAGGTCGAGGAGGGAGAGGTTGAGGAGGAAGAAGTACATGGGGGTGTGGAGGCGGTGGTCGCAGGCTACAGCTCCGATGATGAGGCCGTTTCCCAGGAGGGCAGCCAGGTAGATGGCCAGGAAGAGGCAGAAGTGCAAGAGCTGCAGCTCCCGCCTGTCTGCAAAGGCCAGGAGGAGGAACTCAGTGATGGAGCTGCTGTTGGACATCTGGTCCCTCCAGGGATGGGTAACTGTCCAGGAAGGAAAAGACAAGCTCAGATAGACTTGCTTGAACAAACCCCATTGCATTTGACAACTCTCCACAAGGCCTTCTGAGAGCTCTGGGGGACCTTCCATCAGGTCTCTAACTTGAACTCCAGTTTGTGCTGGCGAGGTGCGCCATGAGGACCAGGGTCCTCTGCCCATGGGTTCAAAGGAGGTAGTCCTGCTCTGCAGCAGTGTTGATACAGACATGGCACAAAGCCATTTGGTTTCTGTTCCCTGGGCAGGATGCCCTGAGCTGAGTGAGGAATATTTGGTCTTGTTACCCAGCGGGTATCTTCTCATTGACCACCAGGAGAAGTGAAATGAGGACCGTGCCCAGCTGCTTCTTGGAAGCAAGAGGACAGGATTTCTATCCTCCTACTCATCTTTCTTTAAAAGATTTCAGCCTGTCACTGTCAGCTCCCTCTCAAGGCAAGGAGAGGGAGTGGGCAGAGGTGATGCAGCCCACTGCAGAGGGCTCCAACCCTGTCCTCACATCAATGTCCTCACCACATGCACTATTTCTCCAAGCACGGGATAGAGTGCTTGGAGTGTATGGAGTCTAAGGAGTGTATGCAAACACAGGCTCCCATGCACACATTTTTCCAGGGGTGAAGGTTCAGCAGTTTCACTGCCTGTTCTGCGGGGAACGAGGGGGAGCAGGTGAGGTTAGACTCCCTGAAAATAGACTCATTCACTTTTCAGTTGCCTGCGTCTCATGTTCATTGCAACGGTAGAAATCCTCGGCTTCTCCTTAGCTCTCAGGGCAAATGCTGCCGTAAAAGCTCCCTGTAACCTAGAGCAGACTCCAGAGAGCGGGTGCGCTCATTCGTCTTGCTCACAGCTGCCCCCTGCTTGCACCTCTCTCAGATCAAGGACGACTGTGCTCAGAGGTCACTCTGCAAAGGAACCTGGACTCTGTGAAGAACAGAGGAGTCCAGTGTCAGAGGGCAAATCTCCAAAGGGCTGTCTCTTTCTCAGCCCTGCTAGGGAGAGAGCAGTGGGGGGCATGTGAAGAGGCTTCTGACTCAGATGTGCAAACCAGGGACTGTCACCTACTAGAAGGACCTTCCAGGAGAGCTGTGCTGTTCTGGTGCAGCGCTCACAGCCTGCCAGGACGTGCTGGGGACAGTCAGGTGTCCTAAAGGTGGGCTCTCCTTACAAGAGAGTGGGCTCATTCCCCAAGCATGCTCACTGCACAGCCACAGCTCCAGACATCAGAAGCAGGGTTGGACATCTCACTGCCATAAAGGCACCTCCATGGAAGGACTATCAGGGCCTGAACTGCAGGGGAGTTTATCCCTGCCCTTTATCCTTAGGGATCCAGAGAACAGGGACAAGAGCAGCAGTGAGAGATGGAGGAACAAGGACCATCATCGTGCTCTTCCTACCAAAGGAGGCTTGGAGAGAAAGAGACGGGAGGGCTCTCAGGAAAGCCTTCCCCTTACCTAGGTGTGTGTAGCACCTTCCCGATGGCGACATCGCTGGCCAGTTGCTCTCAGCCCCTTTGTCGTGCAGCAGGAAAAGGGCATGTTGTGGGAGAGATGGGCCTCTCTCCTGCTGGAGGTCTGGCTGCAGAGATGACTCATGCCTTAGATGCCATGGCCTTGAGGGCAGAGGACTCTCTTGAGTGGGAGAGGAGACAAGGGGCCATGCTTAGAGACAGGCCTCTGCATTGGAGACGCTGAAAGGGAATCTGGATCTGGATCCAGTCTCCCACAACAGGAGAGCAGAGCTGTTTCTCTGTACCCATGCCTTTTCTCTGTCAGTGCTCATGGACCCCATCCCACCCTCTGTGTGCTCAGCTCTGCCCTCCAGAAACCTCCCGGGGCTGGACACTTTTCTGGAACATCTCTGTGGCTGCAGCTGCTAAGGAGCAGTTCAGAAGAGCCCTGATGAGAATGATGGCAACTGCCAAGGAGATGTTGGTGCTGCCTGTAGGTTGGAGGGGCAGGGGAGGGTGGGGGACTTCCTGAGGTTCCTCACACACCTCTTGTGTTACTCTTCAGAGTAATGTTTTAGAGTCATAGAATGGCCTAGGTTGGAAGGGACCGTTCAGATCATTGAGTCCAACTATCAACCTAACATTGACAAAACCCACCATTAAACCATGTCCCTCAGCACCACGTCTACCCGTCTTTTTAATACCTCCAGGGGTGGTGATTCCACCACTTCCCTGAGCAGCCTGTTACAATGATAATTTTTTTTGGTATAGCAAATTTTTCCTTTTTCCTTTTTCTTTGGGAGTGTCACTCCCAAATCTAAACCCCCAATAGTGTTTCCATCGCACTATTACCATAGCAGGAATATATAAGAAAACCAACCCAAACCCAAACCCTCTCAGAGTCAGGAAAGACCTTTCAGGTACCTGGCGACTTTATCTTCCCTATCTTGAAATGTCCCCGTGGCGAGATAGAGCTGTGAGCATCCCCATTCCATGTAACATCCTCCAGAGGGAATAACGACCCTGCCCTGCCAGGGGTTTCTCTTCCCACTCGGAACTCAATCCCTTCCCAATCACCCCTGAGAAGCTGTGAGAGCCATCCTGACAGATCCCATGGCCATCAGATGTGGCAGCTTTGGAAGACCTCTCTGGGAACATTGGCTGTGCTGACCTGCAGCCAGAGACTTACTGTGTCAAGGATTGGGAAGGTCTCCCCTACTGTGAGCCCTCCGTCTGTCCTCCCACTCCAGGCTGCCTTTTCTTTCTCTCCCTGTTGCCCATCCCATCTTGTCACCTGCAGGCAGTGCCCTCAGCTCTGCTGCTCTTTGCAGAGGAGCTGCTCCTGGACTGAGCTGTCTCTCTGCAGAGGCCGTGCATCTGTTGCCATGAGCTTGCTCAGTCCCAGGAGCTTGTGCAGCCCAGGAGCACAAGCGCAGCTGAAGGTGTGCCTTTCTCTGCCCCACAGTCTCCCTCGAGATGCTCCCTGGTCTCCAGCACTGGCAAAGCAGCAGAGCTCCTCCTGGGGAACCTTCTTGGAAAGAGGCTGAAGTAAACACCTGCATCATCTCTGTCATTTCTGAGGACAGCGGTGGAGTCCCACTGTGTGATGTGTCCTTTCAGAGCTTGGTTGACTAAGAGAGGTGACAAGTGCTCCCTCTGAAAACCCCTATTCATAGAATCATAGAATCATAGAATCGTCTAGGTTGGAAGGGACCTTAAAGATCATCTAGCCCAACCATCAACCTAACTCTGATGAAAAAATAAATAAAAAATAAGAAATAAAAATCACTAAACCATGTTTCTGAGGACCATGTCTACCTGTCTTTTGAACACCTCCAGCGATGGTGCCTCAACCACTTCCCTGGGAAGCCTATTCCAATGCTGGATAACCCTTTCTGTGAAGAAATGTTTCCTAATATCCAATCTAAACCTCCCCTGGCGCAACTTGAGGCCATTTCCCCTTGTCCTATCTCCTGCGACTGGGAGACGAGACCAACCCCCGCCTCTCTATACCCCCCCTTCATGTAGTTATAGAGTGCAATAACGTCTCCCCTCAGCCTCCTCTTCTTCAGACTGAACAACTCCAGCTCCCTCAGCCTCTCCTCATAAGACTTGTGCTCCAGACCCCTCACCAGCCTTGTTGCCCTCCTCTGGACCCACTCCAGCACCTCAATGTCTTTTTTGTAGGAAGGGGCCCAGAACTGGACACAGTACTCGAGGTGAGGCCTCATCAGTGCCGAGTACAGGGGGATGATCACCTCTCAGGTCCTACTCACCACACTGTTCCTGATATAGGCCAGGATGCTGTTGACCTTCTTGGCCACCTGGGCACACTGCTGGCAAATTCTTCCTTCCCAAATATTAGACAGTGAGGGGAGGAGCTTGCTTTCCCCATGTAGGGCCATGATGCAAGTGAATCAGTGCAGGGGTCTAACATGGCTTGCAGGCTCTCAGGTGATTCATCTCCCTCCAGTTTATGCCACAAACCTGCAGGAGGAGGGATTTCCTGTCCCTCAGTTCAGGTGGGCAGAAGATAGGTGTCTGTATGGGAGCGCCTTGCCTAAGCTCTCACTAAAGTCAATGGAGATGGATGGAGGGAGTCAGTGGCTCACACAAAACCACCTGGTGACATGTCAGGGGTTTGGTGGCTTGACCCTGGCCAGCCACTAAGCACCCACTCATTCATTTACTCGCTCTCTTCCCTCCTTCCCCAGCAGGATGAGAACGAAGTGAAAGAGCCCCCCTTTGTCCGGGTGGACAGGGCTGCAAGCAGCATGATCTAGTGAAAGATGTCCCTGGACAATGGCAGGGGTGATGATCTTTAAAAGGTCCATTCCAACCCAAACCATCCTATGATTCTATGGTTCTATGATTCCATGAAGAGACCATGGTACTGGTCTACATCCAGGAGTGGGGCCTACATCCAAGAGTGCTGAGAAGACAAGCCAATGCCACTATCAGGCCGTTCTGTATCATCCTGGAATGGTCGTGGAGATGAAGGGAACCACCTGATCATTGGCAGAAAGCAAATGTTGGTTGCATCCTCAAGAAGGCCCAAAGACAGAGCTGCAGACGATATCCAGTTAATGGGCCTGGTTGACACACAAGGACAAGGCTGTCATCCAGAGCTTCCTCAGTATGCTTGAAGGCATGGGCCGACAGGAGCAACTCTGAATAAAGGTTCCAGAGCTCCTGAGGGCCATTAGACAGAACACAAGTCAGCAGTGAGGAAGACCAGCATCATGGTGGGCTGGATGAAGAGAATCATAACCAGGCCATTAGGGATTTGTTGATTCTTTTCTACTGAGGACTCCTTCGACTACATCTGGGTACTGCATTCAGATTTGTGGTCCTCCATAAAAGTGAGAGAGACCAGGAAAAAGAGACCAGTGAGTTCAGCAGAGGGTCAACAAGATGGTGTAGGGCTGGAGCACTTGCCTTCTGAGAAGGGGCTGAGGGAGCTGGGGCACAGGGGCACCTCCCACCAGCCTATGGCTTTTGAATGCCTGCATCTTTGTAGCAGGAAGAGCCAAATTCTTCATCATGGGGCATGCTGGAGGACAAGGGACTTTTCAAGTTCAAGCTTTTCCCCATCCTGCCTGGGGGCCAGGACACTTGTTTCACACAGTAGTCAGGGTCAGGTGGGGGTGCAGATAGTTTGAGTGGAGGAAATACCTTGGGCTCCAAAGGAAGCTCCAAATTTGAACTAGCACCACTGCACTGGCTGCAATTAGGCATGAGTTACCTGACGCTACTGTGAATTCACACCTGGCTGGTAGAGTTTTCTTAAACGTCTCATGAAGGAAAGAAGTGGTGGGGAAGAGGACAGCATTCTTTAGTTTCCCAAGTCCCAGGGTAGACGCCAGACCATCCTTTTCTTCCTCTCTGCTGTCCTATTCCCTGGGAAGCACATCTGGTGGAGCTCCAGACTGTAATTGTTGGGGTGCCTTCACAGTTTGCATAAGACAAGTCTTAATCTGCCTAAAGACTTGTGAAGTGGAAATGTGCATCTCCATTTGTCCCACCGAGCATTTTTTCAGTGCAACCAATACGACCACAGCATCACAGAATCACAGAAAGATGGGTTGGAAGGGACCTCTGGTCCACCCCCCCTGCTAAAGTAAGTCCTCCTAGAGCAGGCTGCACAGGAACTTGTCCAGGCGGGTTTTGAACATCTCCAAAGACAGAGACTCCACTGCCTCTCTGGACAGCCTCTTCCAGTGCTCTGCCGCCCTCAAAGTGAAGAAGTTCCTCCTCTTGTTTAGATGGAAACTCTTATGTACAAGTTTGTGTCCATTTCCTCTTGTCCTGACACTGGACACCACTAGAAAAAGACTAGCCTCTTTCTCTTGACACCCACCCCTTTAATTATTTATAGGTGTTGATCAGTCAATAGCAGGCACGATTCCCCATCCCAAAGTGCACGTCTAAAATGGATCAGACGGAGGCATTGCAGGAAGAACTGTCAGGCCCTGTGGCACTGACCTCCAAGGACTGGAGTGTCAAGAGAGATAAAAGGAGTGTCAAGAGCAAACAGACAGCACCTTTGGAGAAGGAGGCACCGTGGTGTCTGGTGACACATGGCGACAGGGTGTCACGTCCCCCTGTTTCCTTGTATGTACCAACCAGCAACAGATACAAAGTCTGGTCAGTGGATGAAGCCAATGGGCAAGGCTCACAGGGAAAAACTGCCTGTTGTGCTGGTTTTGGCTGGGATACAGGTAATTTTCTTCACAATAACTGGTACGGGGCTATGATTTGGGTTCGTGCAGAAAACAGAGCTGATACTACAGGGATGTTTTAGTTACTGCTGAGTCGTGCTTAGACAGACTCAAGGCCTTTCCTGCTTCTCACCCCACCAGGGAGTCAGCTGGGGTTGCACAAGAAGTTGGGAGGGGACACAGCTGGGACAGCTGACCCCCACTGACCAAGGGGATGTTCCATACCATCTGAGGGCAATAGAAAGCAATATAAAGCTGAGGGAAGAAGAAGGAAGGGAGAGACATTCAGAAGGGATGGCATTTGTCTTCCCAAGTCACAGTTCTGTGTGACAAAGCCCTGCTTTCCTGGAGATGGACTGAACACCTGCCTGCAGATGGGAAGGAGTGAAGGAATTCCATATTTTGCTTCACTCCCACATGCAGCTTTATCTGTTCAAGCGTCTTTATCTCAACCCAAGAGTTTTCACACTTTTGCCCTTCCTCACCAGAGGGACAGGGGGAGGAGGAGTGTGCGGCTGTGTGGGGCTTAGTTGCTGGATGGGCTTAAACCATGACACCCATCCCATAAGAGAGGCTCCATCCATCTGAGATGCCCCTCAACACAGAGGCCACCCTCTGTACTCACCTTCCTTGCCACACTCTCCTGCAGACCTGGTATCCCTCTACGGCAGCACCCCAGGTGAGCAAACTCTCCGGCCACCTCTCATTTCATCCAGATTTTTCCCAGCACTGTGAGGCTTCAGATCCACCTCTCCTTGCTATACCTCCTTCTTGGTGTGCTCCAGCTCCTCCTGGCTGCGCATGTTTGGCCTTCAGCACCTCAGCCAGGGCAACAGATGGTGGTGGCTGCTCAAGCACCTCACACAGCACTAGTGGCCTTTGTGAGGCATTAAAATGAGAGCCCAGAATGAACTAAAGTCTCCTCAGTTCGGGGATTTGGACATATCTATGTTTTGCAGTGACTCTAGTGAACACACTGGATGGAGCCGAGAGAGAGACCTGGGCCTCATTCTGGAGCACTCCTTTGTTGGGTCAGCTGAGGAGCTCTGAGTGTTCCATAGATGTATGTATGTGACAAGGTACATTCAGGTGCCCTAAACATGCAGTTCTGCTGTCATTTAGGATGGCCACGGACATCCCTCTTTCTCCTCTGGACCTCAGCTGATGCTTGGGAAGGATGTGGGTATTTTCCATCAGATTTCCCATCAGAGCTTGCAAACAGTTGCACACATTTTGGACCACCCCTGACCCCTCAGTCAGCCCCAAGAGTGCAGGTGAGCAACTGAGTGTCCACAGAACAAAGACGAGGGGCTCAGAGCAGGGGCTGACCTGCAGGCAATGCGTTTGTGCAGCCCTGAACTGAAGCCAGAGGAATCCCAGCTCCTGTGGCTGTGTGGGGTGCATGGGGGGAGCTGAATCCTGCTTCTTCCAGCTGGGGATGAGGTGCCTCCACTGCCTCAGCTGAACCACTTCTCTCAGACAACCACACTCCAGTAACACAGTTTTTACTAAAGGAATCTGTCCCTCTCCGCTGTTTATAGAGGGGCCATTAGTGGTATTTATCCCTCCCAGGGATGATCCTGTTGCCTTTCAGGCTCTGTCAGCTCTGGAGCCCCACGGACACCTTGAGGGAGCCCAGAGGGGACAGAAAAAGTGACACATTGGGCTGTTCCTCTGCTGCTAAGCTGGGCTGGGCTCCCGGGGTGGAGGGAGCTCATGGCCATGGGGAAGAGCTGCAGAGAGACAGCTCTGCCCAGGAGCAGCTCCTCCACAAAGCGCAGCACATTTTGCAGCCACTGACTGGAGGGGAGAGAAGCAAGAGAGATGGTAGAGGTGGTGTGGAATGGGAGGACACTGAGAGCTCACTGGAGGAAAAATCTTCACAGCCCTTAACACAGTAAGTCTCTGGCTGCAGGACAAAGAACATGAGTTTCCGGGGGGGGTCTCCTCAAGCTGGCACATCCCAGAGTACATATGGTCTGGCAGGATGGCTCCCAGTGTTTCTTTCATGGGGAGAGGGACATGCTGCAGAGCAGGACTTCCCTGCTGCACCCTCAGAGGAACAGGGCACCACAGCTCCCTTCTTCCAGGGAGGGGAGCAGGGTGTGAAGCCAGGTGTGCAGCCAGGGTGCCCAGGGCTCTCCTTCGGAAGAGGGTCCCTGCACCCTTGGGGGCTATGGCAGGGACTCTGCCACCTGCAGGGTCAGCTCTCAGCCTGCCCGGGGAGCTACCCACAGCGCTGTGGGGAGAAGCTGTGGGTGGAAGGAGTGACCCCCAGCAGGGCAGGGTCCTTCTGCTTTTGAGAGGGTGCTGTGTGGGTGTCGTGGTTTCAGCCGAAATCACCGCAACCGAACCGACAGATGGCCCTTCCCCGCCCCCAAAGAGGAGAGGAAGAGATAAGGAGATTGAAAAGTTTAGAATTAACTAAACTACTTTAATCAAAAATAATATTAAAATAAAAGACAAGAAAATAATGAAAAAGATACAATATATATACAAAACCGTATCAAGCTCCCAGGATGACAGTCCTGTCACCAGCAGGCACTGGGGAAGTCCCAGACTGGACTCAGCGACGGATGGGAACTGGATTCCAGCTCTGGAGTCAGGAACACACGGATCGGGATCANCACAGATGTGACCCCTCTACGTTTTTCCGTTTCCGACCCTCTAAGGGGCAAATAACGAAAATTGGCTGACCTTGGTTGTTATAGCAATAAGTATAAGCAAGGGCCTCTCTGCAGACCATTCCCTGGCATGTAGCACAAACATTGGTCTTATCACTCTGAGAAGGAAAAGTTTTCTCCACAATATGCCGTTAATTTCAGACAGTTAGAAAAGGCCTAACTAAAATGCAAAGTTACAGAACACAAAATTGATCCGGTTTTACCTCAAACCGGGACAGTGGGTCAGGGCTGCTCACAGCTCCATGTCCCCCTCAGGACATTTTCAAAGGGTCCTTTTGTAAGAAAAGGAAGGAGCATTTCCTTGAAAGGGAGGGGGAGAGGGTGTTGTGGTTTGTCCTCTTGGTTGTGTGGGTGGGCATTTTAATGCCTGAAAAGGGCCACTAGTGCTGTGTGAGGTGCTTGGGGCAGCCACCACCATCTGTTGCCACGGCTGAGGTGCTGAAGGGTAAATGTGCACAACCAGGAGCTGGAGCACGCACAGAGGGAGCTGAAGCTTCTGAGCACTGTGACACTTTTGGCTGAAATGAGATGTGGTGGGACAGCTTGCTCACCTGGAGTGCTGCGATGAGTGACAGGGAAGATGAGGATGGGGGGATGCCCCCTCCTCCAAGGTTCAGCTCAGCTGTATGGAGCTCCTCCATGGGATGGGAACTNCTGCATCACCAGAGGACACGGTACCTCCTTCTCCAAGGCACTGTCTGTTTGTTGTCCATGGAGGTCAGTGCCTCGGGGCCTGATATTTCTTCTTGCAACATCTCAAATAATACCTTCTCTATTTCTCGTTCCCTGTATTTAATACAGGGTCACCTGCTGACTTCCTCCTGCAGCTCCTCCACCCACTGCTGGAGGGACTTCACCAGAGCACACCTTGCGCGGGTGGAGTTTGCGCCCTCCTCCACCCAGGAGTGTGGGGGACAGACTTCACAGCGTTCCCCCTGGACAGCCACTTCCCTGAGAGGAAGTCTCGTGCTGTGGAGGGGCAGCAGGTTGGGTGGTATCAGGTTGGTGAAGAACCTCATACATCCCTTCTCCCACCTCAGCCTACAGATAGTACCAACATCATTTTTGTGGTGTGCTCATAGTTTGTCTGAGCTGTTCTTTAGGACCTCCAAACAGTGTGAGGGCCCTTGGGCAGTGCCCTGTCCCCAGGAGGTATCTGCAGGGCAGAGAGGAGCTGAGCACACAGCCAGTGGGACGGGGGATATTCTGGTAATTTCCACCAGGTACACAAGCCCAGAACTTGCTAGATCTTGGGGTCCTGGTATGACCCTGCTCTGTGGCCACAAGTCATATTATTCTGCGGCCCAGGCTGGGAGGAAATCACACGGAGTGGCCTGANGTAGGGGGAGAATTTGCACCTCCACAATCTGCCCTGTGACTAAAGTCATTTATACTGTCCATAGAGTGGCAGCGTGGTCATGTCTTGCCTCTATGCCTAGAACCAGGTAACACTGCAGTCCAAGTATAATTTGAGGGAACTTTTCGGTTCAGCTAGTCTCTCTGAGTTTCATTAAATGTGGTCAGGTGACATTATATTCACGGGGAAACTTTTTGAGAAATGTAATTTGTTTAGCCATCCTCCAAACTGTAATGTGTAAACCATGTTTAACAACACGGGGAGTTGGACTAGATGATCTCTAGAGGTCACTTCCAACTCTGTCAAATCCGTGAAACAAGCGCAATATAACTGAAATCAGTACGATCACGACAGGGTGCAACAGCAGGTTTAGTTATCCAGTTGCCATTGGAGACCGTCCAAAAAGGACTTCCCACCATTGGTGTTCCCCATCCCCTGTGACCCTTTTGAACATCTCAGTGAAGATGTTTTCTCCAGTTTCTCATGCTTGTTGTAGGAGGTTGATTAAATGAAGCAAGATTATCTGTCAATACAGATTCACCCAATGTTTGCATGCAGACACATCCTTTTCCAAGGTATATGACTACGGTTTCAGGAACTCCATTAGGGTGGATTTCAAAGCGTCAGATGTTTTGTTCCCTGTCTAGACGGATGTCTTGAGCTTCAAGAGTGCTACTTTCACAAATGAAACCTTGTTGGTCTTGCACAATGCATACAGTTACATCAATAGTTTGCCACTTTTCCTCTTCTTCATGGGCCCATACTCTATGCTTTAAGGGGTAGAGTATGGTTCCATTGCAATGATTGGGTATGTATCTACTGTACACCAAAGCATTGCATCTTGGGAGGACGAAGGCGACAATCTTATCACTTTCTGCATGATGAGTGAAGTTGATTAATTGTCATCATGACTGAAACTCCTTTCAAATTCAGAAGCACTGTCCCAAATCCATTTACAAATATCAGCGGGTGGGGTTCCTACTTCCCCTCCTCTAAGAATGGCTGCTGCTATGGACTGTATCCCCACACAACTCAAGGCAAGAGAGGTACTACCTTGGGTTGTTCCGAGGACTTTTACAAGTAATTTTTGATAATTTTCTTCCATTTGTTCCCAGTGAGGTCCCGTAGAAGATAATGATGGGGCAGAACGATCACAGTGACCGTCTTAAGGAAACTTCCTGAGGGATTAAAGGGACTCTATAAGTGTGTGTGTTTCTTTTAATAAAGGATTCATGTTGCGCCCGCGATCTGAGTCTGTGCTCTCCATACGCCCGCAGAGGGGCAGGGAGAGGTTAAAGGCAGTGGGGGGGGAGGATGCTGAGAGCATACGGTGGGACACATCTTCACAGCCCTCTACGTGGCAAGTCTGTGGGTGCAGGGCAATGAAGCTGTGGTTCCTGGAGGAATCTCCTGAAGCTGACACATCCAACAGCGTATGGGATCTGCAGGGAGGACGTCCACAGTGTCTCTAGTGCAGAGGAGGAGGATGTGCTCCAGAGCAGGTTTCCCTGCTGCAGCCTTGGAGGGACAGGGCACCACAGCTCCCTTCTCCCGGGGTTGGCCGCAGGGTTGCACAGCCGTGGTGTACAGCCGGGTGTGCAGCCAGGGCTGTCCTTCAGAGCAGGGTCCCTGCAGCCCCGGGGGCTCCAGCTCCACAGCTCCAGATCCTCCAGCTCCACATCCCCCCCAGGACATTTCCGGGGGCACTTTTCAAGAGGAAGGGCAAAGCAGAGATTGCTGTAAAGATCTTTTTTTTTGGGGGGGGTGGGGGTGGGTTTGTTTCCTACGTTTGGGGCGTAGGGAGAAAGGAAGAAATGGAAAAGAAGATCTCCAGTTTGAACAAGTTACTGAGACTCCTGGACTGTAACTTTGAGTTAGGTCTCCAAGGAGCCTCCTGAAGTGCCTTCATCCTCTCCTCTGCCTATGGGCAGCACCAGCACCACCTGCTCCCCTCAGGCTTGTGCTGACCTGCCCTTTTCCACCTGCGAGCATGAACATGTGTCCAGCCAGTGCCCTGCAAACAGGCACGTTCCTGCAGAGCAACGACGAGTGCAGAGAGGTCGGGACGGGGGCTGTGAGCACTGACAGAGCAAAGGCACGGGACAGGGCAACACCACCTGGGAGGAAAATCTCCAGGCAGCAGGGATATGATCAGGGAACGAGAGGAAACTAAAACCAGAAATGTAGTGGAAGGGAGAATTCAGAAAACCCCTCCAATGCAGACCCCTTCCTCTGAGCGAGCCCCCTTCCCTCTCTCCCACCCAGAAAAGCTTCTGCCCTCAGGGATGTGAGGTCCAAGGCACGAACCAGCTCCTCTGCAGCCAGAGTCCCAGCAGAGCCGTGGGGCAGCTCTCCAGCATCTTGCCCATTATCTATCCCCTGAAGAGCACAGAGGCTGAGAGCAGCTGCCCAGCAAAGTTGATGCCATCCCTTAACGAGACACCATCATTAGGACACTTGGCTATCTCCTTGAGGTGGCCTTCCAAGCTGTGAGCTGCCTCCCTGGATGCAAATCTGCTCCATAGCACGTTTGTGTTACCTGAAAGAGAGACCCTGAGAAGAGGTTAGACATTTAGTGCTCTGCACTGGATCCCTCCTCTTTTGGATGTATCTGGTGGCTTTTCAGATCAGTGCATGTGCTCGACCTCCCCCTCATCAAAAGTCTGGCACTTGCCCCCACCGTTACCATGAACCCAGTGGTGCAGAGCAGGGCTGACTCCTGGGCAGAACAGCAGCAGATGATCTGCTCTTC
>QJSC01025763.1:0-22885 GCA_003697955.1 Calidris pygmaea
AATATAAAAAGGAAATAATGAAATAGATACAATATATACAAAACCGTATCAAGCTCCCAGGATGACATCACCGGCAGGCACTGGGGAAGTCCCAGACTGGACTCAGCGACGGATGGGAACTGGATTCCAAAACTGGAGTGAGGAACACACAGATCAGGATCAAAGGCAGATGAACAGACAGGGTCCTCTTCAGACGTCGGCCATTGAAGAAAGAGAGCTGACCCTTTGATCCCTCAGCTTTTATACTGAGCATGGGGAAGATGGGATGGAATACCCTGTTGGTCAGGTTTGGGTCACCTGTCCTGTCCACTCCTCCCCACAGGTGGGACCCCTCTATGCTTTTCCGCTTCCGACCCTCCAACAGGGCAAATAACGAAAATTGGCTGACCTTGGTTGTTATAGCAATAAGTATAAGCAAGGGCCTCTCTGCATACCATTCCCTGGCATGGAGCACAAACATTGGTCTTATCACTCTGAGAAGGAACAGTTTTCTCCACAATATGCCGTTAATTTCAGAGAGTTAGAGGAGGCCTAGCTAAAATGTAAAATTACTGAACAGAAAGTTGGTTCTATTTTACCTCAAACCAGGACAAACTCCAGTCCAAAAAAAAATCAAATTGCATGATAATCAGCAGACATGTTATTAGGTAAGCAAAATTTGGATACAGGCTGTCCTGGTTTGAAGTAAAAGAGAACCAACTTTCTGTTCAGTAATTTAACATTTTAGCTAGGCCTCCTCTAACTCTCTGAAATTAATGGAGTATTGTGGAGAAAACTGCTCGTTCTCAGAATGATAAGACCAATGTTTGTGCTACATGCCAAGGAATGGTGTGCAGAGAAGCTCTTGCTTATACTTATTGCTATAACAACCAAGGTCAGCCAATTTCTATGATTCTATGAATTTCGTTATTTGCCCCGTTAGAGGGTCGGAAACGGAAAAGCATAGAGGGGTCACATCTGTAGGGAGGAGCAGACAAAACAATTCCTTCCACAATTTCCTTCAATTTTTATTTTTTAATGGTTCCTACTGGAAAAAAATAGTATATGGTAGTATTTATTAGTAAAAATTTTCCCTTTTTCTCTTATATGAGGATCACAGACTGAGTCTTTCTTCTGTTTTCTGCTCCTAAGGTTCCCCTCCTAAAGAAGCTCAAATATTGAATTGACTTTAGGAAAAACTGACTTTCTCTTCTTAATTATCAGGACCACAACGGGATGCACAAGCAGCACGAGAGTTCATCTTGAAGATGTTTGTAGACCTGAATCCAGACAGTGACAAAATTATCTACTCCCACTTCACATGTGCTACAGACACAGAAAATATACGTTTCGTCTTTGCTGCTGTCAAGGACACAATCCTACAATTAAACCTGAAGGAGTACAACCTGGTCTAACTGTGCCTAGGAGGCTCCCCAAGACCACCTTTGCGTGATTGAAGATACACAAGAGGGACTGTATTATCTGTGAAAACAAATTACATAATACTAATTTATTGCCGGCCTGGACTCTGTGAATGTCCACAGAGTTTTTAGTTAATATTATGATTTTATTTAAACTATACAGAGGAAAAGCAAAAGATGCTGAAGTACATTCACAGTACATTTTCTTATTTTTTAGGCAAAAACTTGTGACTCAATAGATTTTAAATTCTCAGTTCTACACTCACAAAGGATAATAGTTTCTTTTGCTACTGAAGCAAAATCCAGCTGGTTTCCTTATTCCCTGACCGTTTCTCTCTCCCTCCTTCCGTTCTCCTTTAAAAAAAGGTACAATGGACATTTTCCCAGTTGCGTTCTTTGGTAAAAATAGTTTCTGTTGAGTGATTTGGTTGGGAAAAATGCTATCATCAGAACTGAAGTTATCAGTCATTCATATTTCACAGAATGTACTTTCTCTGAAGGATCAAATGTACTGATAGTGTGATTTTTAAATTCTTGACATAGGTATTTTCATTCTGTCTTCACTTCTGAGGCTAGAATATTGGGATTGCAAAACAGAAATAGTTGTGTATGGATTTAGAATTTAACCATACTTTCACAGATCAGAAAGATGCATAGAAGACAGTAATGAAATAAATACACAAACCTGGGGTGCTCATGGAATATCATAGTATCTCTTTTTAATTGTCATGTGACATTATTTTTTCTTTTCTTTATTCACAAATGCCAAACAGAAGTGTCATGGACACTACGTTTTCCCCAGTGGCTACAGCCTGAAACAGTGGTACTTTAATTTTTTTCAGTTGTATGCATTTTTTCATAAGTTAGAGATTTTTTAAAGTGTGTTTTTCCACAGTAGAAAAAATATTTTTCTTGTATAAAATCTTGCCAAATCTGGCTTTTTATAAAACCATTACTTTTGAAACATAAGATACCGGTTGAAATGCCAAACTGGTGGATTAGGAACTGACCTGATTGAGTTGACTGCCAAATGATAAATAAACATAGTTTAAGCTCATATGTTCCCTTTTTTAGAAAGTGGTCCATTTTTTAATGCTAAGAAAAACAGTGTGAGTGAATATGCTACTATGTATAGAAGACAGTTTAACTCATGAAATGGTGAAATTATTGATGAGTGATCACATTCAGGAACCTTTTTTGATAAGGTTGCCTCTTAACCAGTTCACAGACATTTGATAGGCTTTATGCAAAATAGCCTCTCTTGATGTTCTTTAGAAAGATTTATAAATGTAAATGAAACAGTGAGAAAATAATTCTTGATATTTAAATGTGCACATTTTTAACAACAAAAATGTAGCACATGTTGATGAGCAGCTTAGGTTGATTTTTTTTTTTTTTTTACTAGGTGCATGATTGCTAACAAACTACAGAGAACTCGGAGGACAGACATAATTGGATTCATTATCTACAATGCCAAGTAGCACTAGAGTGCGCTTAGCACAGAAATTGCTGCTTCTGTCAGCAGTGGAGGAGAGTTGGAAAAACAGTGACTCATTAGTTAACAAAGTTAACATTAAATACTAATGAGATGTTTTTCATCCTTAACCCTCCCAACTCCAAAACAACAATAATAAGAACAGTTGCTATTTTTTACTTCCTCATAAAACACCTTATAATTGAAAACTGATTGTAGGTATAGTGCAATTATGAATGCTATAATCATTGTACATACATCTATATATATATGGCAGCATCCATATTGGCTTTGTAATCATTAATTTTTGGCAAATTGAATGTGCTGTGTCAATATGTATCTATGTAATTGTATCATATGTCTTACAGCTAATTCACATTTTAAATAATGTTATTTTCTTTACTTTTTTATAGAAGAATGTAAATTTTGTCAGTTTATTTCTGACTAGGGATTTGTTGTTTTTATTTAAAAAGAAAAAAAAAAAGCTTATTATAGTACAGAGTGCTACTAGCACCGTGCTGTATAAAATCATTTGTACATTCCTGAGTAAAAGTAAATTGGAGACACGCAGAGGACATTCTGAATCAAAACAACGCTTAAATCTTGTCACAGCTTTATACAGATGTAGAAATTGATTTTGTTGGAAGCATTTATGCCATTATATCTAGGATTGGAACATAAGCTCTTAAATATGAATTTGGTTTTGGCAGATTCAACTTTGATTAATTTTACTTTTCTAATAGCCTTTATTAGAAAAGTGAATTTAGAGACATTTCAAATTATTGAACATATTAAGTACTAATGGGTATATGCTACTTCCCTAAAAATATAATGAAAAAACGCAGAACATCAGATCAGTTAAACATTATTTCAGAAATTACAGAAACCTTAGATCTAACTACAACAAAGTCACTAGTGTTAACAGTTTTAAGGAGTTAAAGAATTTTATTTAATAAAGCTAAAGCAGGTAGTTGTAGTTTATAAAAAGTGACACTGACTTTCTAAATATGTGATCAGAACAGTTATTCTTGTTATATATGTCATTATAAAATTGGACCTGATCTTGCTTATAAACATAACAAATCTTCTGTTCACTCTGGAGTGTGTGGTAATATCCCTTCTTTTGACCTGGGAATACATTGGCCACCTTGGATTTAGTGATATAAATAGAAATGTAGCCAAAAAAAAAAAAAAAGCAAAAAGCCAGTGGTACTTAATGAAGGTTTGGGATTTTTTTTTTGTTTTGTTTTGTTATTGGGGGGGACGACGGCATTTTAAGTTTTGTATAAAAACAAAAGAAAACAAATGTGTACTCATGTTTTTAGATATACTGAGAGTATATCTGTGCCACTGGGCTACTTCTGGTATATTTTAATTGAGTTGAACCTGTGACAACATTTAGATCATTTGAGCATATTCTGAAAAAATATCTATTCAGCATACTAATGCAAGCCTTACATGAATCACCTAACAGTATTTCAGTGTGACAGTGTTTACAAAAACATTTCTTTTTTAAATTACATAGCTGTTCCCACTTGCAATTTATTCCGTTGCTGTTACTGTTATAATTGGTGATTTCCACTATGCATTATAGTGCTTGAGTGCAGAAGTATATGCCTCTAACATGAAGCTGAAGGCAAAAACAAGACAGAAACCCTTTTAACTTTGCCAAAATTATGTGATTTCATTGAATGTCATAAATGAGAGAGGAGGGAAGGAAAACATCTTGGGAACCTGTGTATTCTAGGTGTTCACTAGTACAAGAAAGCTGTAATATGTGTTTTACAGAAACCTTAAATTTGCTTTCTTCACTAAGTAGCTGGCACTGTCCTTACATATATAAGATGATGAAGCTATAAGAGCAGTTTACTTTTTATAATTCAGACTCTTGATTTTCAAGTTGTATGAACTTTAAGTATTGATTATACTGCCACATCATTGTGAAACACTTTTTTAAGTTTGAAAGTGGAGAAGAGACTTTATGCTGGCTATCAGTCAGAACCGACTGCATGATTTGCAAAAACTTTAAAAGGGCGTAAAAGGGCTGCATATGAAGACGTTGCTAGACTCTGAGCTTTTGGTTATAAGATGCAAAAGACTTTCAGATTACTCAACCTAATGCCCCTTCCCTTGTTATGCATTCTTCACAAAATAATGAACTAATAGGAGAAAACAAAGACATGTTAACCCACATGAAAAAAAAAAAAAGCCCAAATAATTTATTATATGTGCTGCTGTTCTTGGAGCTCTGTGCATGGTTATCCTGCATTACATTAGTAAACTAATGAAGTGTGCATAGTATATTAAAAAGGCCTACAAATTACCTACCTCTAGTTAAGAAACCAATAAAGTAAATATGTTTTGGAGAGATTGTCACAAGTTAGGAAATTAAAATGACATGTTGTAGATTTTTAATGACTACTTTAGACAGTCACACTTTTGTAGATACAATCCCTCTTCAGACATAAACAACTAAGATCATGTGTCCCTGTCCAATTTGTTAGTTTAGCAGAGATCTTGAAAAACAGTGTGTTTTGGTTTGATAACAACCACTGATATCTCCTCTTTTATTTTTTGTGGGGGGAAAGGGGGAGCGGCTTTTATTTACCCATAGTATTTTGAGTTGTATCAATCAAAACAAACATTTCCATGTAATCAGTAATCCATTGAGGGTCATTATTTATCTAGGTAAGAGAATTCAACCAGACCAATCTTATTCTAAAGCTGTTTTTGTGGTGTGGTGGTTTTTTTTTTTCTCTCAAAAGATGGTCTAAGATGAAGTCTACTGCTGAATTCCTTATTTATCATGCTGCAGGAAATCTTTATTTGACCAATATATTGGGAGTTATAGATACTTTTTTTTTTATTTGCAGTGTTTAAAAAAATAAAGATCATATTTGCTATTCTTAAAGTGTTATTTAAATGGATATATTGTCTATTGTTCGGGGGACAAAAATAGGGTGTGGTTTTTGTTGGGTTTTTTTTTGAAAAATCTAATACATAATGTTCCTCAAAAATCTTGATGGCTAAAAATACAGTATTTTTGGCCATAACTTTGTACTATAGTATCTTCGTTTATTGACATTTAGCTTTTCTGAAATATATTTGGGCTTTTTGTTGTCCCAAAATGTTTCTTATGATAAATATTGTATAGATGTATTATTCTAGTGATTACTTTTTAAATTATACATGCTTTGTCCTCATTGTCCATATTTCCTGAATATCATTATTACAACCAGAAAGTTCAAAACATTTAAGGTTCAGTACAGTGAATACAGTTATTTGCCATTATTGCTAAAGATTTTTTGGCTTGTGTACAACAGAAACTCAGAAGCATAGGGGAAAAGAAATAATAATCTATGTCTTTATTAATAGAAAACTTTCAGAATTTGTAGGCTGTTAAGTGTTTTGCATGACTGCAGTAGTACTGCAAGAGCAGACTGTTTCTTTGATCTTTCTGTTTGCCTAAGTGATGATAGGAGTAACAGAAAGATGCCTACGTGTTGCTTTTCAGGATTCTGGCTCATACTTGAACAACAATCATTGGATCTCACATCTTTACCACTGAAGAAATAGAATTTCAGGCCACTTGCAAAAATGTCGCTGTTCTCTATTATGTCATTACAACAGTTTAAATAAGATTCTTGAAATGCAAATAATTTTCCTAAGTAAGAACTTCAGTGAATTGCTATTTATTTTTCTTTCCTGTTGCAGAATGTAAAGAAGAGTGAGGAAGGATTTATTTTACCTTTATGTCTCAGTGAGAATAAAATCAACAAAAATATAAGTGCAAGTTGTGATATTTAGATATGTGAAATAGAAGCTTTATTTATGTGATAAATTGAGCATAGTTGTGACATAAACTTACATCACATACTATGATCATATGATCTGATTGCCAAATGATTTTGTACTATACTGTCCCAAACACCTAGGAGTTTCAGAGTATTTGTAAACAGAGAAAGCTTCATCTGCCACAAAATATGCAGTTGCTTGCTCCTCATGAACACTTCTGGTATCAGTGAGTGAAGTTTCACAAAGCAGCTGACCCAATTTTATAACTCATTGCTGCCAAAATGAACCACCCTCTAATTCCTCCTCAGTTCCTGGGTCTCAGCTATGTGGTGCTTTCCCTCTCCCTTGTGTCAGCCCTTGTTACTTGATAAGACAGTAAACTGAGTGAAAACAACCCTACTCATTTCTGCTCTTCTTGCTTGGCTAGTTTAGTTCTCTAATTTTCCATTTTTTGAGCTATTTTGGCTAATCATTTTGGCTAAGACAAGAGCTGACTGAAGGGAAGGGGTGGGAGTGTTTGGCCAAAAGAAAGGCTTACGAGTTAGAAAACAAGGAGTACAACTAACCTCCTCTTAAAACCTAATCCTGAAATTTCCATGAACAGCGAGTAGTATCTAAACCCCTCATTTTTAGCACTAAGTATTTTGACTTGGGAGGATTACCCTTTTCACTTTGAAAGGTCTTGATTTAATTTTTGTTCAGAAAAAAAAGCTTTTAAAAAAAATGGTAGGACAAGAAAAACTCTTTTCTGCTCCTCTGTAAGAATGACAAGTTTGTGTAAATATGGACTAAAACCAACTGTATTCAGACTGAAGCCAACAAGTCATGCTTGGTTTTAGGAATGGAAAAGCATAAGTATTGGGCTTTCATTTGTCTCAAAGAAAAAGGAAAAAGAAAGAGTTCCTGTTTATTTCCAGTAAAATTTTAAAAAGAAAAAAAAAGTCTTCCTTCTGAAGATATTAAAAATGCTATGTCACCGCACATGACATTCAAGGTTTACTGTCTCCTTGGCCAAAACACTCCTTCCTTCTCCCTTCATACTTGTCTATCACACTGATTAATTGCTTCCTGCCATGTAAGGAAAATATTTTTACAGTACTGCTCTATGTATGTACTTTCTGGAATACTTTCCGATCCTTCTGAATTAAGTGTAAATTGGTCCTCTAAAACTGAACAATTGATGAAGTGTAGTACAGCTGAAGAATACCAGAGCTTCTTGCTTCATCTTCTTTCATCTTCCTTCTACCATTTTCCTCTGATTATTTTTCTATATCTTTCCTTTATGCTGTTAGTCATAAAGAGAAAGTTGCTTGACATATCAGATTCAGTTCTGGTAATAATTAAAGAACTGTTTATAATGGATAAATTAAAGATAAATTGTGACTAAGAATAGGATTAGAAAGTTCTGGTAATTAGGGGCAGTTCCCACGTGGACACACATTTTAGAAAACAAAACTACTATAAGAAAACAGTTATACAGTCTACTGAAGCATATAGTGGGGTAACATGGGCCAAACTGGGTCAAAATTTCTCATTTTAATTTATCATTTCTCACAGGTCAATACAGAATTGTATCTGCCAAAATGTTACTGAAAAAATGCTTTTTTTTCCATAGTCCTGTATGAGGTGGTTATTTCAATGATCAAAGATTGCTACTCAACTAAAGAAATGCATTAATTCAATACGTTCAATTGTATTCTTCCAGAGATACGTTATTATATAAAATTACTTTATATGAGGCTAACAAATAAAAGATGACTTGCATGCAGTAAATAGTTAAGATATTGCACTTCTATACATTTATTATAAAAAAAAGTTACTCTCTCCCTATAAATAAAATTCCATTTATCTCCAGATGAAGTATTTGGAGTCTCTTAAGAGTTGTCAGTTAAATTATTGTATATTAGAGGTTATATTAATTGGTTATCACATGCTGTAGAATATTTGCTTTGTTCTAAATGCTGTTTTTAGAAAGTTGGAATAACATTGTGTATCAATATCTTGATTGCTGATTTTCTCAGTGTCTTAGGAGAATATGGAAGGCAAACCTTCACAGTTACTGATAAGACCTGATTTACTTTAGGTTAAGACGATGACTGAAGTGTAAAATCTATGATTAAGGTTTTTATTCAAATACTTTGGAATTTCACTGTTTTATCTGAACTTTCTTAAGTTAAGCAACCTGAGTATTATTGTGGGGCAAAAGGCCAGCTGTATACTTAATCAATTGGATACTTCCCTTGCCTAATAATCTCTTGTTTTAACACATAAATCAATAATATGCTTATAATTTAGCTGATGGAGCTACTCTTCTTGAATTGCAACAGACTATTGTGGTAATAAGACAAAAAGTCACTTTTTCCTCATATTAGGTATGTAATCATATAATTCAAATTCTTTACCAGCTGTCAAAAGTGTTCAAATAATGTTAGGATTAATATTTGCAAAAAAAAAAAGACATCTTAATTGTTTTTCAGTAATATTTACTATGGTCTGGAAATTGGTTGCATTATACCTGTTGTAGGAAGGTGTAGAAATGGTGACACAAGTCCATGCTTTCTGTGCTTATGGATAAAATTATTATCTTTTTTTATATATTCATATTCATACATGTTGATTTCATTTCTGCTAAGATGAAACAAAAGCAACTCCACTGAAGGTAGCAAGATGTAATTTCATTTAAAACCAGAACAGAAAAATATTATATAGCTTCAGAAGAGGAATACTAGATCATCCTAGATGCTGGTGTTAAGTGTAAATGAGCTCAGCAAACTTCAAAAGCAGAGAAAAGCTTAAGTAAACTGAGAAACAATTTTTGAACGGTTTAGGTGTTTACCTGTTCGAGGTTAATGGAAAAACAAAAATTGGACATGAGATACTTTGTTAAGTATCTTTGTCTCTTAGAGCATATGTCATAGGCATGTCCTATGAGGAGCAGCTGAGGGACTCTGGGTTTGTCTAGTTTGGAGAAAAGAAGGCTGAGAGGTGATGTCATTGCACTTTACAGCTTCCTGATGAGGGGAAGCAGAGAGGAAGGTGCTGATCTCTTCTCCTTGGTATCCAGTGACAAGACGTGTGGTAATGGTTCAAACCTGCATCACGGGAGGTTCAGACTTGACATTAGGAAGTATTTCTTTACCAAGAGGGTGGTCAAACACTGGAACAGGCTTCCTACAGAGGTGGTCGATCATAGAATCATAGAATTGTCTAGGTTGGAAGGGACCTTTCAGATCATCTAGTCCAACCATCAGCCTAACACTGACAAAAACCATCAATAAACCATATCTCTAAGCACTATGTCTGCCCGTCTTTTAAACACCTCCAGGGATGGTGACTCAACCACTTCCCTGGGCAGCCCATTCCAGTGCTTGACAACCCCTTCGGTGAAGAAATTTTTCTTATATCCAATCTGAACCTCCCCTGGCTCAACTTGAGGCCATTTCCTCTTGTCCTATCACTTGTTACTTGGGAGAAGAGACCAACCCCCACCTTGCTACAACCTCCTTTCAGGTACTTGTAGAGAGCAATAAGGTTTCCCCTCAGCCTTCTTTTCTCCAGGCTAAACAACCCCAGCTCCCTCAGCTGCTCCTCATAAGACTTGTTCTCTAGATCCTTCACCAGCTTTGTTGCCCTTCTCTGGACATGCTCCAGCACCTCAGTGTCCTTCTTGTAGTGAGGGGCCCAAAACTGGACACAGTACTCGAGGTGGGGTCTCACCACTGCTGAGTACAGGGGGATGATCACTTCCTTAGTCCTACTCGCCACGCTGTTTCTAATACAGGCCAGGATGCTATTGACCACCTAGGCCCACTGCTGGCTCCTGTTCAGCCAGCTCTCAACCAACACCAGGTCCTTTTCTGCCAGGCAGCTCTCCAGCCACTCTTCTCCAAGCCTGTAGTGCTGCCTGGGGTTGTTGTGACTAAGGACCCGGCACTTGACCTTATTGCATCCAATACCACTGGCCTTGGCCAATCGATCCAGCCTGTCCAGATCCCCCTGCCTGTCCCGATGCCCCAAGCCTGTCAGTGTTTAAGAGGCATTTGGCCAATGCCCTTAATAACATGCTTTAAATTTTGGTCGGCTCTGAAGTGGTCAGCCAGTTTGACTAGATGAACTTTTTAGGTCTCTTCCAACTGATCTATTCTATTCTATTCTATTCTATAGACTCCTTTAAACATATTTTGCCTAATTTGTCACAAAAGATAGAAAAGTAATGCAGGATAAAAGCTCTTTTTCACTTACTCTCATATTCTGAGTTCTGAGTTCAGTAATATATACTGTTGCAGAGTGTTCAGAATGAGAGCTCCAAAGTGCAAGAGGGGAACAGTGCAATGCAGCAAGACATGGAAGACTAATCTTGCACCCTGAATTAAGTGAAACTAATTCTAATAGTTGCCCTGCAAAATATGCATAATTCAATTATTTTGTAACATATTATTCTTAATTATTTCTTAATAGAAAATATAATTCTTATTAGGAAATATAATTGTGACTTCAATAGCTTAGCTGATTATTTTTTAAAGTCTTAATTCTTTTAATTCTTCATTCAATTATTTTAATTAAAATATAAAGAATAAGGATTGCCTTAAGCTAGGCTATAAAAACTGGAAGGTAAATTCCTCTCCCCAACCATCCACTACATAATATGTCTTGATTTGTTTTCTTATAGAGCCACAGATATGTCCTTTATTTATTCTTTTATTGCACAGCAAGTTAAAACACAGGTCTTTCTCATCAGAAATTTAATGAAATGGCATGCATATCAGCTGTTCCAGACTTCATTTTCTGCAATCTATTAATATGCTTTTGGTCTTTGCTTTCAATATTTGAATGGAATAGTGTAAGGTCCTGCACCTGGGATGAAATAACCAGAACTCCCAATACAGGCTAGGAAGCAGTCTTACTGAAAGTGATCTGGAGGTCCTGGTAGACAACAAACTGAACGTGAGTCAGCAACGTGTTGCTGCAGCCACAAAACCCTGCGCTGCATCTGCAGGGGCATTCAGATGGGGTTCACCTTTCTGAAAGGGGGAAGAGGGTCTTTGCTCACAAGCTAGCAGGGCTCATTGACGGAGTCTTAAACTAGGTTTGATGGGAGAGGGGGAGAATATCAGGTCTGCCCATGACAAGTGGTGCGATGATATGCCAAGGTTAGAGGGACAGGGTGCTAGTGAGGGCCCTCATCCTGTTGCTCTGAGACGTGCTGGCTACGCTGCAGCACACTTGAAGTCTTACAGAGATGAGCCAGGGGCTCCTGAGTAACAGGAGCCAAGAGGGAAACACCAGTGAAATACCTCAAAGGAATTAAGGGGTGTTCCTCTAAAAAGGTGACACTTCTGACAGCCCAGCACGGGTAACAAACAGGAGGAGTTGGAAGCTACCATGCTCCTAGAAAGCTATGACGTAGCTGCCATTACTGAAACTTGGTGGCACAAATCCCATGACTGGAGTGTGGCTATTGATGGCTACAGGCTGTTCAGAAGGGACAGGCTAGGAAGGAGGGGTTGCCCTCTACATCAGAAAATGGTCAGTGTGAAGAGCTGTCTCTGAAAAATAACCACGAGCAGGTTGAAAGCTTATGGGTAAGAACTAGAGGCCAAGGCAACAAAGGGAACCTCATGTTGATGTCTACTACAGGTTGACGGCTCAAGGGGAGCCTATTGACGAAGCCTTCTTACACCAGCTACAGGAGGCATCGTGCTCACAGACTCTCATCCTGCTGAGGAATTTCAACCACCCCGATATTCTGCTGGAAAAGTAGCAAAGCGAGCTGTAGGCAATCCAGGAGACTCCTGGAGTGCATGGAAGATAACTTCTTAAGCCAGGTAATAGACAGCCTCACCAGAGGGGATGCAATACTGGACCTGATGGTCACCAACACAAGTGAGCTCATGGGTGACGTCAAGACTGGAGGCAGCCTGGTGTCCCAGTTTGAAGTAAAACTGAACCAATTTTCTTTTCAACAATTTTACATCTTAGCTAGGCCTCTTCTAAGTCTCTGAAATTAACGACATATTGTGGAGAAAACTGCTCGTTCTCAGAATGATAAGACCAATGTTTGTGCTCCATGCCAAGGAATGGTATGCAGAGAGGCCCTTGCTTATACTTATTGCTATAACAACCAAGGTCAGCCAATTTCGTTATTTGCCCCATTAGAGGGTCGGAAACAGAAAAAGCATAGAGGGGTCACATCTGTGGGGAGGAGCGGACAGGACAGGTGACCCAAACCTGACCAGCAGGGGTATTCCATCCCATCTGCCCCATGCTCAGTATAAAAGCTGAGGGATCAAAGGGTCAAGTCTCTTCCTGTAATGGCCGATGCCCGAAGAGGACCCTGTCTGTTCATCTGCCTTTGATCCCAATCCGTGTGTTCCTGACTCACTCCAGAGCTGGAATCCAGTTCCCATCCGTCGCTGAGTCCAGTCTGGGACTTCCCCAGTGCCTGCCGGTGACGGGACTGTCATCCTGGGAGCTTGATACGGTTTTGTATATATTGCATCTATTTCATTATTTTCTTCTTTTTTATTTTAATATTAATTCTTCATTAAAGTAATTTAGTTCATTCTAAACTCGTAAATCTCCTTATCTCTTCCTCTCCTCTCTTTTTTTTTTTTTAGGGGAGGGCGCATCTGTTAGTCTGGTTTTGGTAAATTTGGCTGAAACCACAACACCTGGGCTGCAGTGATCATGCACTGGTGGAGTTCACAGTCCTGAGGGATATGGGTCAGGCGAAGAGTAAAGTCAGGACCCTGAATTTTAGCAAAGCAAACCTCCACCCCTTCAAGGAGTTAGTCAATAGGACCCCTGGGAAACTGCCCCCAGAGACAAGGGAGCAGAACAGAGCTGGGAGATCTTTAAGGACACTTTCCATAGAGCACAAGAGCTCTCCATCCCCAGGTGTAAGAAATCAGGAAAGGAAGGCAAGAGACCAGCATCACTGAGTTGAGAGCTGCTGGTCAAACTAAAGGGCAAGAAAAAGATGCCCAGGCAGTGGAAGCAGGGACGGGTATCCTGGGAAGAGTATAGGGATGCTTCCCGGTTATGTAGGGATGGGGTCAGGAAAGCCAAGGTGCAGCTGGAGCTGAACTTTGTGAGGGATGCAAAGAATCATAAGAGCTTCTACAGGTATGTCAGCCAGAAAAGGAAGGTCAAAGAAAGCATACCCTCCCCCGGTGAGCAAGAATGGCAAACTGGTAACAAGGGACAAGGAAAAGGCTGAGGTACCCAACAACTTATTTACCTCAGTCTTCACTGGCAACCTTTCTTCCTACACTTCTCGAGTGGATGGATCTCAAGGCAGGGAATCGGTGGAGGGAAAAGTCCCTCCCGCTGTAAGAGAAGGGCAGGTTTGAGACAACCTAATGAAACTTAACATATAGAACTCTATGGTACCTGACGCTTTGTATCCCAGAATCCTGAGGGAATGAGCTGATTGTGGAGGTATATTAGTTGTTTAGTGTAAAGAAGTAAGTTTTAATTAGAAGAAATTACTTAGGATTATAATATGGTTTGATTTGTGCTGTTTGCTTAGCTTTACTTAGCGTGAATAACTAGATTTGCTGAAGCCTGTTGGCCATGATAGAGTTCATAGAATCATAGAATGGTTAGAGTTGGAAGGGACCTCAAAGATCATCGAGTTCCAACCCCCTCTGCCATGGGCAGGGACACCTCCCACTAGACCAGGTTGCTCAAAGCCCCATCCAGCCTGGTCTTGAACACTTCCAGGGATGGGGCATCCACAGCTTCTCTGGGCAACCTGTTCCAGTGTCTCACCACCCTCACAGGAAACAATTTCTTTCTAGTATCTAATCTATATCTCCCCTCTTTTAGTTTAAAACCCTTACCCCTCATTGTATCGCTACACTCTCTGAAAAAGAGTCCCTCTCCAGCTCTCCTGTAGGCTCCCTTCAGATACTGGAGCCTTCTCTTCTCCAGGCTGAACAACCCCAGCTCTCTCAGCCTGTCCTCATAGGAGAGGTGCTCCATCCCTCTGATCATTTTCATGGCCCTTCGCTGGACCTGTTCCAACATGTCCATGTCCTTCCTGTGTTGAGGACTCCAAAGCTGAATGCAGTACTCCAGGTGGGGTCACATAAGAGCAAAGGGGCAAAATCACTTCCCTGGACCTGCTGGACACACTTCTTCTGATGCAGCCCAGGATGCAGTTGGCTTTCTGGGCTGCCAGTGCGCGCTGACGGCTCATGTCGAGCATCTCATCCACAAGCACTCCCAAGTCCTTCTCCTCAGGGCTGCTCTCCAGCCATTCTCCGCCCAACCTGTGTTTGGGATTGCCGTGACCCAGGTGCAGGACCCTGTACTTGGCCTGGTTGAACTTCATGAGGTTTGCACGGGCCCACCTCTCCAGCCTGTCCAGGTCCCCGTGGATGGCACTGGTCCCAGTACTGACCCCCGAGGAACGCCACTCGTCACTGGCCGCCACTTGAACCTTGAGACGTTGACCACAACCCTTTGAGTGCGACCAACCAGCGAGTTCCTTATCCACCGAGTGGTCCATCCATCAAATCCAGGACTTTCCAATTTTGAGGCCAGGATGTCATGTGGAACAGTGTTGAACGCTTTGCATAAGTCCAGGTAGATGATGTCTGTTGCTCTGCCCTTGTCTACCAAGTCTTTGGCAGTATCATAAAAGGCCACCAAATTTGTCAAGCATGACTTGCCCTTGGTGAAGCCATGTTGGCTGTCACCAATCACCTCCTCCTTTTCCACGTGCCTTAGCTCCTTCCAGGAGGATCTGCTCCATGATCTTGCCAGGCACAGAGGTTGAGAGAGACTGGCCTGTAGTTCCCTGGGTCTTTCTTTTTTCCCTTTTTGAAAATGGGGGTTATGTTTCCCCTTTTCCAGTCAGCGGGAACTTCTCCAGACTGCTATCACTTCTCAAATATAATGGAAAGCAGCTTAGCAACTTCATCTGCCAGCTCCTTCAGGACCCGTGGATGGATTTCATCAGGTCCCATGGACTTATGCACCTTCAGGTTCCTTAGATGGTCTCGAACCTCATCTTCTCCTACTGTGGGCAGTTCTTCATTCTCATAGCCCCTGTTTTTGCCTTCCACAACTTGGGCAGTGTGGTTAGAGCCCTTGCCAGTGAAGACTGAGGCAAAAAAGTCATTCAGTAACTCAGCCTTCTCCATATCCTGGGTGACTTTACCTTCCAGAGAGGGCTCACAACTTCCCTAATCTTGCCTCTATCCCTCACATACCTATAGAAGTTTTTCTTGTTGTCCTTGATGTCCCTGTCTAGATTTAATTCTGTCTGGGATTTAGATTGCCTAATCTGGTTCCTGGCCGCGCAGACAGTTTCTCTATATTCCACCCAGTCTACCCGTCCTTCCTTCCACCCTCTATAGGCCGCCTTTTTGTTTTTGATCTTATCCAGGAGCTCCTTGGTTATCCATGTAGGCCTCCTGGCTTTTTTGACTGACTTCTTTTTAGGGATGGACCTCTCCTGAGCTTGGAGGAGGTGATCCTTGAATGCTAACCAGCTTCCTTGGGCCCCTCTCCCCTCCAGTACTTTTTCCCAAGCAGGTCCCTCAAGAGGCAAAAGTCTGCTCTCCTGAAGTCCAGGGTAGTGAGCTTGCTGCACACCCTCCTCGCTGCCCTAAGGATCTTGAATTCTACCATTTCATGACCACTGCAGCCAAGGCTACCCTTGAGTTTGACACTCCCCACCAGCCCTTCCTTGTTGGTAAGGTTGAGGTCCAGCACAGCCCCTTTCCTCATTGGCTCTACCAATTGAAGAAGAACATTGTCATCAACACATTCCAAGAACTTTCTGGATTTCTTGTGCCCTGCTGTATTGTCCTTCCAACACATATCTGGGTGTTTGAAGTCCCCCATGAGGACCAGGGTCTGTGAACACGATGCTGCTCCTATCTGTCTATAGAGGGCCCCACCCTCCCTATCACCCTGATCAGGTGGTCTGTAGCTGATTCCTACTCTAACATCACACTGCCCCTGTGCTCCCTTTAATCTTGACCCATAAGCTCTCCGTTGGGTCTTCATCCATCCCCAGGTGGAGCTCCATGCACCAGCTCCAGCTCCAGCTCCAGCTAGTCATTGACATAGAGGGCAACACCCCCTCCCTGTCTCCCCAGCCTGCCCTTCCTGAAGAGTCTGTATCCCTCCATTCCAACACTCCAGTCATAAGAGCCATCCCACCATGTCTCTGTGATGTCAACAAGATCATAGCCCTGGAGGCGTGTGCACATCTCTAACTTCTCTTGCTTGTTCCCCATGCTGCATGCATTTGTGTAAAGGCACTTCAGCTGAGCACCTGATGGAGCTGACTTACTGGCTGGAGTGGATGCACTTCCTTCATGCTGCTCCTCAGGTGGCCTTCCTTTGTGGTGTTTTATCTGTGACTTCCTGATTCCTTTTGCCTCAGGAGCCCCTGGCTCGTCCCCATAAGACTCTGAGTGTGCTGCAGCATACCCAACACATCTCAGAGCAACAGGTTGAGGGCCTTTGCTAGGGACCCTTCCCACAGACCTTGGAGCATCATCCCTTGGCTTGTCAAGGGCTAGCTGGGTATTATTCCCCTCCCCCAGCAACCCTGATGAGATACCCCACAGCTGGTCACAGACAAGCCTGATATTATTACCCCTCTCCCTTCACATCTAGTTTAAAGCACTGTCAATCAGCCCCACAATCTCTCGGGCAAGAACCCTCTTCCCCCTTTGAGAGAGGTGTCTCCCATTTGATGTCAACAAGCCTGGTGCTGTATAGGCCAATCCATTGTCAAAGAAACCAAAGTTGTGGTGTCAGCCATGTATTAATCGACTGGATCCGTCTGTTCCTCCCAGCATCATTGCCCACAAATGGAAGGAGTGATGAAAAAATAGCCTGTGTCCCAGATTTCCTTACCATCCCTCACAACTCCCTGAAGTCTCTTTTTATTTTTAAACAGGATGAGTTTCAATAAGGCCAAGTGCTGGGTCCTGCACTTAGATCACAACAACCCCATGCAGTGCTACAGGCTTGGGGAAGAGTGGCTGGAGAGCTGCCTGGCAGAAAAGGACCTGGGGGTGTTGGCCGACTGTCGGCTGAACATGAGCCAGCAGTGTGCCCAGGTGGCCAAGAAGGCCAATGGTATCCTGGCCTGTATCAGGAACAGTGTGGTGAGTAGGACCCAAGAGGTGATTGTCCCCCTGTACTCGGCACTGGTGAGGCCTCACCTTGAGTACTGTGTCCAGTTTTGGGCCCCTTACCGCAAAAAAGACATTGAGGTGCTGGAGCGGGTCCAGAGAAGGGCAACAAAGATGGTGAGGGGTCTGGAGAGTAAGTCTTATGAGGAGAGGCTGAGGGAGCTGGGGTTGTTCAGTCTGAAGAAGAGGAGGCTGAGGGGAGACCTTATCGCGCTCTATAACTACCTGAAGGGGGGGTGTAGAGAGGCGGGGGTTGGTCTCGTCTCCCAAGTCACAGGAGATAGGACAAGGGGAAATGGCCTNGTCCCCCTGTACTTGGCACTGGTGAGGCCTCACCTCGAGTACTGTGTCCAGTTTTGGGCCCCTTACCACAAAAAAGACATTGAGGTGCTGGAGCAGGTCCAGAGAAGGGCAACAAAGCTGGTGAGGGGTCTGGAGAGTAAGTCTTATGAGGAGAGGCTGAGGGAGCTGGGATTGTTCAGTCTGGACAAGAGGAGGCTGAGGGGAGACCTTATCGCGCTCTATAACTACCTGAAGGGGGGGTGTAGAGAGGTGGGGGTCGGTCTCGTCTCCCAAGTCACAGGAGATAGGACAAGGGGAAATGGCCTCAAGTTGCGCCAGGGGAGGTTTAGATTGGATATTAGGAAAAAATTCTTCACGGAAAGGGTTATCAAGCATTGGAACAGGCTGCCCAGGGAAGTGGTTGAGGCACCATCCCTGGAGGTGTTCAAAAGACAGGTTGACGTGGTCCTCAGGAATATGGTTTAATGATTTTTTATTGCTTATTTCTTATTTATTTTTTTGTCAGAGTTAGGTTGATGGTTGGACTAGATGATCTTTAAGGTCCCTTCCAACCAAATTCTATGATTCTATGATTCCAGTCTTCTGGGGGGGACCCCTTTTGTGCAAGGAATTCCTGGGGATCTAGCTCATATTTGATGAAACAGGGCTGCTAAATTAACAAAGGAATCACTAAAGATATGATTCTTTGTTCATAGTAGAAATCATGTTTTACCCGCAACTATTTTTAAGGAATGTTATAACAAAATAAGCATGCTTGTATATTCATGTTCCTTCATTTTATTTTCTGTCAAATAAGATTCTACAATGGTCTTGGTATTAATAAGTTGAAGATGATAAAAATAAATGATTTTGAATGACAATATAAAAAAAATCTGCTCTGATATATACTATCTATCAAAGTATATATGATATATACTATGATATAAATATGATGATATATACTATATGATATATACTAAACTCTAATGGGAAAAAGAAGTATAACAAGAGTATGGAATTTGAAAAGCTGTTGCATGAGAAGACCCATTTTTTTTTTAAAAATCAATGTAAAAAAAGGAAAAAAATGAGTAGGGCCTGTAGCGAAAGGACAAGGGGTAATGCTCTTAAGCTAAATCAGGGTAGATTTAGAATAGATAGAAAGAAGAAATTTACGATGAGGGTGGTGAGACCCTGGAACAGGTTTCCCAGAAGCGCTGTAGATGCCCCATCCCTGGAAACATTCAACATCAGGTTGGATGGGGCTCTTCGCAACCTGATCTAGCTGAAGATGTCCCTGCTCATTGTAAGGGGGTTGGACTAGGTGACCTTTAAAGGTCTCTTCCAATCCAAACCATTCTATGAAAATCTGCTGGTATGCAAATATGACTATAAGTCAATCATCTTAGTCTATAAATAGCAGACAGTCCAGGGCATGTTTAGCTCTCCTGAGACAACAGTGGGATGCACACCAGGATCTCCCCTTGAGTAGGGACGCCTCTCAAGGTTACTCCTCAAGGCTGAGATATTCCTTGCCATAACAGATTCTTGGTAAGTGATTGCCATAACAGGTTCTTGGTAAGGTAAGAGTCTCCCTGATGCATGTCTGACCCTGTCCTCATCAATGCTTCATGATTACATGAAAAAGCATTGCTTGTATGTTATGAAATGCATGTCAGACTTCCCTATCTACTTCTATCAATAGTTTTAAATGGCCTAAATTCTCATTAAGTATTGAAAACATCTAATATGCAATTTTCACTAGCAAAAATTTGGAGATTGTTATAAAACATGTATGTTCATTTCTTGTATTGTTATCTGATTTAGAAATCCAGCAAGGATGCAAAACTGCATTTTAAACAAGACCAGAGTTCTTTGCAGAAAACATGTTTATTATGCCAGGAACTGGCTAGATGGCTGCACTCAAAGGATTGGGGTCAAAGGCTCAATGTCCAAGTGGCGCCCAGTAACGAGTGGTGTTCCTCAGGGGTCCCCACTGGGACCAGTGCTGTTCAACATCTTTGTTGGAAACACGGACAGTGGGATTGACTGCACCCTCAGCAAGTTTGCTGACGACACCAAGCAAGGACCCCCTTGCTTTCTAAACTCCTTCTCAGAGAGGAGTCTAGGTGCGGCTGGATCCAGTCCTAGTCCCAGACTTGGTCAATGGTTTATGTCTAAAGGATCTTATATGTGCAATCAATCCTTTACATTACTTAGCTAAGATTTCAAAGTTTAGCATGCTATTAGTCACTTACTGAGAATCTGTTGCGGCAAGGAATCTCTCAACCTCGAGGAGTAGAACCTTAAGCGAGCGTCCTCACACAAGGGGAGATCCTGGCGTGCAGCCCACTGCCATACAGGAGAGCTCAAAGGGCTCTTGGGCTGTCCACTATTTATACAGTAAGATAATTGACCTATAGTCATATTCTCATGGGAACAAGATATCTAGGTCCCCACTCCAGACAGTGTTTTGGCTGTATTACCAGCCATCCCCCGAAGTCCAGGTGCAACTCACCACAACTCCCACTGATGGTTATGGCTTGAACAGGAGCCAGGGTGGGGGTTGGAGAAGAGGGGGGAAAACCAGGGAGAGCACACTGCCACACAAGAAGGACATGGACCTGTTGGAACAAGTCCAGCAGAGGGCCACAAAGATGATCAGAGGACTGGAGCATGTCTCCTATGAGGACAGGCTGAGAGAGTTGGGATTGTTCAGCCTGGAGAAGAGAAGGCTCTGGGGAGACTTTATAACAGCCTTCCAGTACCTAAAGGGGGCCTACAGGAGAGATGGGGAGGGGCTTTTTATCAGGGAGTGTAGCGATAGGATGAGAGGTAATGGTTTTAAACTGAAAGAAGGGAGATTTAGACTAGATACTAGAAAGAAATTCTTTACTGTGAGGGTGGTGAGGCACTGGAACAGGTTGCCCAGGGAAGTTGTGGCTGCCCCATTCCTGGAAGTGTTCAAGGCCAGGCTGGATGGGGCTTGGAGCAATCTGGTCTAGTGGGAGATGTCCCTGCCCATGGCAGGGGGTTTGGAACATGATGATCTTTAAGGTCCCTTCCAATCCGAACCATTCTATGATTCTGTGGTTATGTATTGTGAGTGATCCCCTGAAATACTCGGATTAATTAAATCGTTCAAAGACAGTCAGTCTAGATAGAATAGAGTCTGCTAACAAGAATGCCAGAATTGCTTGAGGCTGTCCTTTCCACGACTGAAGCCCACTCCTGTAGCTGAGTTTTGCCAAAAGAGGATGTGTTTATGTAGAGACCCCATTTACTTTTATATGTGCCTATGAAGTTACTTAAATAAAGCAACTGAAACTGCCAACATAACTCTAGAGTCCCTCCTGCTGGAGTCCTTGTGTGGCTCCTGCTCAGGTTTTAGCTAAACAGACATCTCATGCTAAGGCCTGATAGTGCTGGGAGCAGTGGCATTAGGTAAAGATGACAGCAACACTTCAGGACACAGCAGGACACAATGGATAGGAAAAGATAAGGGCCATCCTGCAGCCATTATCACCTGCAGCTGATATCTCCTGCATTTTTGCATAATAACTGTCTGGCAGTTTCTGCAGAATCCACTAACTTATGGAAATCATATAGACCAAGCTTCCAGGTTACAAACATAAATATGTTGGTTTACCCAAAAAGCTTTTGGAGCAGATCCAACAGCAGCCAGTCTACTGAGTTTTGTGTGCTTCCTGGTGTAATACAGGGGATGCCCACACCATAATGTGGTGTGCTAAGAATGAGCACTCTCAGTCAGATAGGTAACTATTTTGCTCATAGATGCTCAAGTTACTGGAGTTAGAGTTGGTGAATTCATGAATCGATGAAGTAACAAATTAGAAACCTAACAAGTTAGACCTATCTGTTAAAAGGGGATTGAGCTCTTGTCAATTGTTACCTAATGAGCTCATGAAATAGTGTTTCATTCACAGAGTACGTTGACCCGAAAATTTGTGCAATCCCAACGAACGTTGACACCTTGTGACAATCAGGCTGCTCCTTCCAGCAAAAGCTCTGCACACAAATAGGATTAAATGATGGTTCTTGGAGACTATAGAGGATAAACTAGATTACATGGGAAGTCTCATCCAGCCTTCCATTTATAATAAGGTATAGAAACAGAGGATCCAATATTAGATAATTCCAACCATAAAAGAGATGGAGTTTGTCAGAGGTTTCATCACAAAGAAAGGTCTAGTTAATTATACTGAACTGCCAAAAGGCTAAAGAGTGAAAGTGTCTGAAATCAAATGAACTTGAGTAGAATTTTATTTCTGTATTTTTTCCATTGCTGCAGGCAGAAATATTGTTCCTTGTTGCCATGCTGCTGCTGTACTAGATTACTCTGAATTGCTTCCCTATTGTACCTGTTCGGAAATCAGAAATGCTACAGTACTGACATTTAGACTACCTAACACTGGCAATTTGATACACATGAGCTAGGATAAAGTTAAACACAAAGGATGTTTGAATCAGGCTTTACATTCTGCAAGGAGAAATTGGTATACCTTTGCTAATTAACTTAATGACTCTCGTGATAGAGAAGCCACTGAGGAGGGGTCCTCTGCTGGACCTCATATTCACTAACAAGGAGGGGCTTGTTGGGGATGTGAGGGCAAAAAGCAGCCTTGGCTGCAGTGATTATGAGACAGAGGAGTTAAGGACCTTAAAAAGGAAGGTAAAAAGCAAGTTCACAACCCTGAACTTGAGGAGAGAAGACTCTAGCATCTTCAGGGATCTGCTTGACAGAGTCCCAT
>QJSC01025774.1:3071-24556 GCA_003697955.1 Calidris pygmaea
AAAAAAAAATTAAAATATTATATATATATATATATAAAGCGCCAGGTCTTTCTAAGCCTTTCTATTACCAATCAGTGAGGTTTCTGTGATATATTACACACTGCCAATCTCTTTCTCTGACTAATGGAAAAAAAATTCATGTGTAGCTCAATAAAGAGAATGTTTGTCTGTACCCTGGGCTCTCCCCTCCCGCGCCTCCGCCTCCTTCTTTCCCCCGCGCCTGCCTCCTTCCAAAGGGAGGAGGAAAAACAACAAAAAAAAAAAAAACAACAAAAAACCCCCACTAAAAATCACATTTTTGGGGGGTTTTCTGCCGGTAGCACAAGGAAGAGGGGGCTGAGCTGAGAGTTGGGTAAAGACCTTGGGAAGCCCCTGCAGATGGCTCAGGGTGCGTCACCGGGGGCAAAAATCCCACCAAAAAAACCTCCCCGACCAAGAAATAATATTTTTATTTCTTTTGGGAAGGTGGAGGTGGCCATTAGGGTGAGTCCTGCGTCTTGTAGTAACATCAGGAACCCCAAAACGTGCGAGTTTTCCCCCCTGAGATACAGAGGAAGGTTCTCCAAGAGAGGTGAGGTTTTCTCCTTGCAGTGGGAGCAGTTTGGGGCTCGATTAGGGTGGGTGGGTTTTTTTCACAAATTTGGGTTTTTCACGCAATTTGGGGCGGGTTTTTTTTTGCAGTTTGGGTTTTTTTTTTTTGTTCTCACTCTCCCCTGTCCCGGGTCCCCCAGATCCACACACGCAGGCGTGGGGCAGCGTGATGGCAGGTGGGACACTTAAGAACCAGGTGCCCCTTGGTGCAGCCTGGGACCAGGCTGGTTTCTGGGCACCGTGCTCACCATCTCCTCCCGAGCCACAGGAACATCTTCAAACCCCACGGGACCACGTGGACCATCAGCAAAGGCGGGGAAGGAGCTGTGAGAAGGTTACCCAACCAGCCAGGAACCCCCACCTCGGCTTTGTTGCGCAAGGTTGGTTAGAAAAGCTGCTCCATCAGGCAGCAGCACCTCCTGATCTCCTTCCTGCTCAACGCAGACTCTTCGATGGATTACAAACTGCCTGAGTGGTCGGGCCCCAAGGGTTGTGGTCAATGGAGTTTTCAATCCAGTTGGAGAAAATGAGACCGAGAGGAGGGGAGACCTTCTCGCTCTCCACAACTCCCTGAAAGGAGGGTGTAGCCAGGGGGGGTCGGTCTCTTCTCCCAAGGAACAGGCGATGGGACAAGAGGGCGCGGCCTCAAGTTGCACCAGGGGAGGGTTAGGATGGGTATTAGAAGAAATTTCTTCACCAAAAGTGTTGTTAAGCACTGGAACAGGCTGCCCAGGGACGCGGTGGAGTCACCATCCCTGGAGGTATCTAAAAGCCGGGCAGATGTGGTGCTGAGGGACATGGGTCAGTGGTGGCTTTGGCAGTGTTGGGTCGATGGTTGCACTCGATGATCTGAAAGGTCCCTTCCAACCCAGACCATTCTGTGATTTTACAGTTCTACAATTCAAGTTCCTGCTGGTTACAGCAACCCAGAAGCAGCTCGTTTTGGCACAGGGGAAGCCAGGGAGGCTTCTCCTCGGATGACCTCCCTTTCCAGGGAAGCGGAGCCAGCCGAGAGGCCACCACTGGTCCCTGTGCTCCTCCACACAAGCCAGCCTTTCACGGCTGAAGTAGGTCGTTGTGCATCGGTGCCCGCAGGCAAGGATGCCATCCAGCGGCTCCCCAGGGACCAAAGGGAAGAGGCGCTGGGAAAGGGTCAGGAATCCAACAAGGAGAGGAGAGAAGTCCAGAAGGAGTTCTCTGGAACATCCCCAGCCCTCCTTGGTTTAGTTCCAGGAGCCTCCCTGCACACACCAAGCCCAGCGGTCCCTTCACTCATCCCTGTTGCAGCCGGAGCCATGGCAGGGTGTTGGGCAGGAGGGGTTCCTGCAGGACAGGTCCACGGCATCTCCTCCTTCCCCAACATCTGCTGCTGGGAGAAGGGCTGGGCTCCACCGCAGGGTCCCTCAGCAGGCAGAGAGAGGGCTGGTGGCCAAGAAGAGCTGCTTTACCAGCACCTTTCCAGGCCAGCATGCACGTAAGAAGTCAGACTGTTTTTTTTATTATTATTATTTCTATTTTAGTGGTGAAAGCTGGGGTGGCTGAGATGCTGCACAGCTCACAGAGCAGCAGGAGAAAGGGGAGGTGGTGGGTGCAGTGTTTAGCCCCGAGGAACCAGGGGCTCCTCATCATCCTCTGTGCTGGAGGAGGGGAAGGAAACTTCTCCAGGGCACAGCTCTCCCTCCCCGGGAGGGTGGGCAGGCAGGAGAGGAGGTGCCAAGGTGGTGGAGATCTTGCAAGCCCAAATCCAGGTCAAGCCCAAAGGTCAAAAACTTGTCCTGGCTGCAGGCTTAGAATCACAGAATCTTTGAATGGTTTGGGTTGGAAGGAAGCTTATAGCCCTTCCAGTGCCACCCCCTGCCCTGGGCAGGGACACCTCCCACCACACCAGGTGGCTCCAAGCCCCCTCCAACCTGCCCTTGAACCCCTCCAGGGATGGGGCAGCCACAGCTTCTCGGGGCAACCTGGCCCAGGCTCTCACCACCCTCCCACCAAACAAGTTCTTCCCCACATCTCAGCTCCATCTCCCCTCTTGCAGGGTCAAACCCTTCCCCCTCCTCCTAGGGCTCCCTCCCTGATCCAGAGTCCCTCCCCATCTCTCCTGGAGCCCCTTGAGGGACTGGAAGGGGCTGGAAGGTCTCCCCGGAGCCTTCTCTTCTCCAGGCTGAACCCCCCCAACTCTCTCAGCCCCCCCTCCCAGCAGAGGGGCTCCAGCCCTCCCAGCATCTCCGTGGCCTCCTCTGGCCCCACTCCAACAGCTCCATGTCCTTCTGCTGTTGGTGGCCCCAGAGCTGGAGGCAGCACTTGGGGGGGGTCTCCCCAGAACGGAGCAGAGGGGCAGAATCCTCCCCATCCCTCACCCTGCTGGCCACGGGGCTGGGAATGCAGCCCAGGCTGGTGAGGTACGGGGCCTGAAGGACGGGCGATACATTTACAAACCAACCACCCGCCAGGAACACAAGAAATCACGCTACAGACATTTCCAAACAGTTTCCAACACTGACCAAGTTTTTATTTTTGGTTTTTTGTTGTGGTTTTTTTTTGCTTTTTTTTTTTAAACAATAAAAACAAAACAGCTGTGCTCTGAGCAAAACCAAAGATCTCCAAAAAAAAAAAAAAAACCAAACCCAAAACTTCTTTTAAGTTTACTAATAGCATTGCAAGGTAAGGCTTCCCGAAGAGTTTTATTGAAATAAATTATTTCCACCTAAACATCGACGCGACTCCTCTCATTAAATTCACCTTCAAATGTCCTAAAAACCAACAGTAAAAAAAAAAAAAAAAGTTATCAACAATTCTAGATAATACTGGGCTCCTTCTAAAGGACAGCGATACTAGAACTCACTCTTCAAAAGTTTAAAAATTAGGTCACTGCCATGTAAAATTCACCTACGCGAGTGGATCTCGTCTCAAGAGTTCATTAGAAAAATCAGAAATTCCAGGTCCAGCCCACGGTCCGGCTGCCCCGGCTCCTCCAGTCCTTCCCAATAAACTCACGGGGAAGTTGTGGGGTTTAAAAAAAAAAAAAAAAAAGAAAAAAAAGAAATAAACGGCAAAATATCGGAGCTCTCTCCAGGAAGTCCCATCCGTGTTGCTCTGGAGTCCAGAACAGGCAGGTTTTTCTATGGTACTCCCCTGGGTTGTGGTAACACTGACTCGGGGGGCTCTCACCTCGCCTTGCGACCCCCTCTTCTTCTCTCCATTCCCCTCCGTCTCTCACTTCTTTCTGGCCATAAAAGGCAAAGGAAAATAGCACAGCCCAGAGCTCTGCCAGGGCAGAAGAGCCCAGCGACGGTAAACAGACTATTTTATGCTGGAATCTGTGTGAATCGGCGCTTTGCTGCACAATTCATGAATTTATTTTTTCCTGCGTTACGGAGCTAAACAACTTCCATCCGGTCTAAGAGCTGACTTTCCAGCGATGCTACCCCGGCCCCACGAAAACACCCTTCGCACTCTCCATACGCAGAGACCCCAGAGCGGGCGCCCGCTCGTCTAACGCCGGCTTTGCTGCAGATTTCTAAGCTTTCTTCTCTCTCTCTCTCTCTCTCTCTGGAAGATTAGATCTCCCCGATCTCCAGCTGAACGCGCCAGCTCCCTCCGCAACCTGCGGCCGCTCGCGGGGAAGATGCTTTTCTCCGGCCTCCCACCTCACCGCTAGAGCCACAGAGATCACGCCCGTGGCTTTAGAAAGTGCCTTGTTGTTCGTCAAAGGGGGATCAAGGTTACATAGAAAACATTACCAAAAAAAAAAAAAAAAAGAAAAAACACTCCAAAAAAATAAAAGGGAAATTTTGTTCAGCTGTCCAAACATCATTAGACCACATGCTTTATACAGCAGAGCGGCAGCCAGCTCACTGGGCAGCGCAGCCAGCCGAGCTCTGAAGAAGACACTTTCCTGCTGGTATAGAAAGCGCAGGGTGTTGGGGGGTTGGTTTGTGTGGTTTGTTTTTTTTTTTTTTCCTGTATTTCATTTATTTATTCGACATTGCTCACGGGGAGGAGGAAGGAGGGGCGGCGAGCGCTAAGAGTTTTGCTGCATCTGAAGTCTGCGTTCGGCGGCGGCAGCGAGTGTCCTGCGACGCAGGGTGACGGCATCGGCCGACGCTCCCTCCGGAGGAGGAGAGGGTTTCTCTGTGCTCAGCTCCTCATCAGAGGTTTTGTTTAGGTAACGCCTGCAAGAGGAAAAAAGGAAACACGGGTGAGCAGAGCCCAGCTCATTGTGCTGGCCACAAGGGCCATTGTGGCCAAGAGGCCAACGGGATCCTGGGCTGCGTAGGGAAGAGTGTGGCCAGGAGGTGGAGGGAGGTCATTCTCCCCCTCTGCTCTGCACTGGGGAGGCCACAACTGGAATCCTGCGTCCAGTTCTGGGCTCCCCAGTTCAAGAGAGACAGGGAACTGCTGGAGAGAGTCCAGCGTAGGGCAACCAAGATGATGGAGGGATTGGAGCATCTCCCTGATGAGGAAAGGCTGAGGGAGCTGGGGCTCTTGAGCCTGGAGAAGAGAAGGCTGAGGGGAGACCTTATGTACGTTTACAAGTATCTAAAGGGTGAGTTGAAGGATAACGGACTCTTTTCAGTGGTTCCCAGTGACAGGATGAGGGGCAACGGGCACAAGCTGGACCATGGGAAGTTCCACTCCAATCTGAGGAAGAACTTCTTTGGGGTGAGGGTGGCAGAGCCCTGGCAGAGGCTGCCCAGGGAGGGTGTGGAGTCCCCTTCTCTGGAGATCTTCAAGCCCCCCCTGGATGCCATCCTGAGTGATGTGCTCTGGGCAACCCTGCTTTGGCAGGGGAGTTGGACTGGATGATCTCTAGAAGGTCCCTTCCAACTCCGACAATTCCATGATTCCGTGAAAATACTTCCCTGGTACATCCAGAAGGCAAGGGAGGGCGCAAGGCACACTAAAAGCAGGAAAACTCCTTGATAAAAGCGCACACATAAGCTACGTATTCAAATAAAAAAAGCCTGTATAACCTCAGACAGACTGTGCAGAGTCGGTAGAAGCTCTTAGTGCTCATACAAGGTCCTTGTGCCCATGGGAGGGAGCCAGTTCTAAAGGATCTACTCTTAATTCAAAGCAATTCACCCAGAGTGCATCTCTCTGTCCTCATTATTCCACCACTTGTAAGATGCTGGCAGTGTCCCCCACAAGAAGTCACTCCTTGATGACAATAAATAAGCCTTGGACAGAAGGGGCATTGGGGCTGCGAAGTGTAAAGTCAGGCAAAAATACAAGGAAGCAGCTGCCAGAGTTAACACCCCAATGAATTTTTACATCTCGTGACAAAATACAGTAGTTTGCAATTCCACAGCTCTTTGGTGCAGGAAGGGAACCACTCAAGCAGAGAAGTCAGAAATATTTTGTCTCCCTAACTGACATTTTTCAAACATGAAGAAAAAAAAAATAAAAACAATTCTAGGAGCAAGCCTACTTATAGACTTAAAACTCCTAAAAGCTGTCATCCCCCCAGTTATTCATATGAATGCATTTCAGTGTGGAAAAAAAATCCAAGAGCGTAGGTAGCCCAATAACACCAAAGGACACAGAACTCAGCGAAGCTTTTGTAGACCCTTTCAGCAGTCTCCCTGCGACACAAAGGAAGGGACAGCACTTGTTACGAACACTAAAAAGACCTGGACAGGCTGGAGGGCTGGGCAAGGAAGAACCTCATGAGGTTCAACAGGGAAAAGTGTAGGGTCCTGCACCTGAGGAAGAAAAATGTCAGGCACCAATACAGGTTAGGGGTGGACCTGCTGGAGACAACTTCTGAAGAGAAAGATCTAGGGGTCCTGGTGGACAGCAAAATGACAATGAGCCAGCAGTGTGCTCTTGTGGCCAAGGGGCCAACGGAATCCTGGGCTGCATAGGGAAGAGTGTGGCCAGGAGGTCAAGGGAAGTCATTCTCCCCCTCTGCTCTGCACTGGGGAGGCCACAACTGGAATCCTGCGTCCAGTTCTGGGCTCCCCAGTTCAAGAGAGACAGGGAACTGCTGGAGAGAGTCCAGCAAAGGGCAACAAAGGTGATTCAAAGATGATTCAAGGATTGGAGCATCTCCCTTATGAAGAAAGACTGAGAGAGCTGGGACTCTTTAGTCTGGAGAAGAGAAGGCTGAGGGGAGACCTTCTTAATGCTGACAAGTATCTCAAGGGAGGGTTGAAGGAGGAGGGAGCCAGACTCTTTTCAGTGGTTCCCAGTGAGAGAACAAGGGGCAACGGGCACAAGTTGGAACATAAGAGGTTCCACTCAAATATGAGGAGAAACTTCTTCACGGTGAGGGTGACAGAGCCCTGGAACAGGCTGCCCAGGGAGGTTGTGGAGATCCCTTCTTTGCAGATTTTCAAGCCCCGCCTGGATGCCGTCCTGAGTGACCTGCTCTGACAAGCTCTAGGCAATCCTGCTTCAGCAGGGGAGTTGGACTAGATGATCTCTATGGTCCCTTCCAACTCTAAAAATTCAGTGAAAATTCACTGAAATTCAGTAAAAAGCCTTCTCTACATCACTAAAACACTTTTCCTTCTCTTTTTATCAGCAACTGGACATTAGTAAAGTTCGCCAACTGGAACACGCGAAAAACATTAAATTCTACCCTCAAATGGTCATAATCCGTTTGAAACCCATCCTGGGGGACCAGAACCCAGTGGCCAGGGCTGGAGTTTTAGGAAGGAACGTACTTTCGAGCTTGCTGTAACAAGTCCTCCTTCCGCTGAACCAACATACGCTGCCTTTCGTCGGCTGACTTCGAAAAGCGACTCCCCCTGGCCTCGAAGTCTTCTGCTTCGCTGGGCTCAGCTTCCGCTTCGCTCAATTCCACCGTTTCTTCCAGTCTGGAGCTGAGCTCAAGTGGCACTCGCTCAGTCTAAGAGAAAAGGGGAAAAAAAAATTAAAAAATCAAAAAACCAGTCGTTAAGCCTCTGCAAAACTTGCGAGCGGCGCTTCTTTGCACCAAATCAACAAGCTACAAAGAACTGTCATTTTTTGAGACATCGGAAAAAAATAAGACTCTCACCTGCTGTACCCTGTTCCCTTGGGCTGCTTTGAAAACCCCGGCCAAAACCCAGAACAAAGCTATTTCAGAAGACGTTCAAAGTGCCTGTATTCTATAACACTGTATCTTTTACGCCACGTTTGAAAGTGATCTCAAAGACAAACATTAATTACTCGTAATTAATGCTCTGGGAAAATGGGGCGTTCGAAACAGTCCCATTCTGCAGCTGACCCGAGCAAGCAGTGCAACCGTTAAGTTGAAAAAGCAGAAATTCATACACTTAAGGAAAGAATAGCAACCCTATCTGCAAAGAGGACATGTGCTTGAGAAGGGAATGGATGAGGCTTCGTTTCACCGGGTCCTGCAGCACCCAAATTATGGTGTATTGGGGCTGCCGGAGCAAAGCTGGCAACTGGAGAGAGCCAACATGGGCACCACCAAGCGTAAATCGTCCCTGACAAATTTGGTGGCCTTTTATGATACCGTCACACACCTGGTGGACAAGGGCAGCGCAACAGATGTCATCTACCTGGACTTGTGCAAAGTGTTTTGACACTGTCCCGCACGACACCCTGGTCTCAAAATTGGAAAGTCATGGGTTTGATGGATGGACCACTCGGTGGATCAGGAGCTGGCTGGATGGCCGCACTCAAAGGGTTGTGGTCAATGGCTCAATGTCCAAGTGGCGGCCAGTGACGAGTGGTGCTCCTCAAGGGTCCGTACCGGGACCAGTGCTGTTCAACAGCTTTGTTGGAGACATGGACAGAGGGATGGAGTGCACCTTCAGCAAGTTTGCCAACGACGCCAAGCTGTGTGGTGCGGTTAACACGCTGGAGGGAAGGGATGCCATCCAGAGGGACCTGAATAGGCTGAAGAGGTGGGCTCGTGCAAATCACATGAAGTTCAACCAAGCCAAGTGCAGGGCCGTGCACCTGGGACGTGGCAATCCCAGGCACAAATAGAGATTGGGCAGAGAATGGCTGGAGAGCAGCCCTGAGGAAAAGGACTTGGGGGTGTTGGTGGAGGAGAAGCTCAACACGAGCCAGCAGTGTGCACTGGCAGCCCAGAAAGCCAACTCCATCCTGGGCTGCATCAAGAGAAGTGTGGCCAGCAGGTCACGGGAGGTGCTTCTGCCCCTCTGCTCTGTACATGTGAGACCCCACCTGGAGTCCTGTGTCCAGCTCTGGAGTCCTCAACAGACTTCAAAGGACATGGACCTGTTGGAACGGGTCCAGCGGAGGGCCACGAAGATGCTCAGAGGGACGGAGACAGGCTGAGAGAGCTTGTTCAGCCTAGAGAAGAGAAGGCTCCGGGGAGACCTTAGAGCAGCCTTCCAAGATCTGAAGGGAGCTCCAGGAGAGCTGGGGAGGGACTCTTTGTCAGGGAGTGCAGTGACAGGACAAGGGGGAACGGTTTTAAATGGGAAGAGGGGAGATTTAGATGAGATACCAGAAAGAAATTCTTTCCTGTGAGGGTGGTGAGGCACTGGAACAGGTTGCCCAGGGAAGTTGTGGTTGCCCCATCCCTGGAGGGGTTCAAGGCCAGGTTGGAGGGGGCTTGGAGCAACCTGGGCTGGTGGGAGGTGTCCCTGCCCAGGGCAGGGGGGTTGGAACTCGATGATCTTGAAGGTCCCTTCCAACTCTAACCATTCTATGATTCTAACTGTCCCGAGCCCGGTGTGTCAGTACAAGAAGCTGGCAGCCCCGCAGATGGTACCTCCGCACCCTTGACAGCCGGCCGACAACGCTACGGGAAAGCTGAGCTGCTGAACGATGACAGCGGTGAGCTGGCACAGGTGAACCAGCGGATCCTGACCACATCCTGTCACACACCATCACATCAGCTCCGCCATGGAAAAGCAAGGTGTTACTAAAGCGCGGCAGCGTCAAGAAACATATCACCTCAATGAAAGGCTTAAGGCTTCAGGCATCCTTTGGTATCCCAGAGGATTTCTCAAACGAGTAGGATGCATCAGAGAGGTATTAGCCAAGGCACCTCCCGTTGCACAGTTTTGGGCCTTTGGTATTACCAGCCACAGGAGCCTCAATGGCCAGTGACACGGGCACCACAGAGGGACCACCAAGTGCCAACAGCCCGGGCTCAGCAGCACCACAGCCTGCACCACGGAGGACTCAGCAGCTGATGTGCAAAACAAGCTGAGTCACCCCAAAGCCCTAGAGACCTCCCGGTAACACCATCGCCCCGAGGCAATGCCTCCAGAGAGTGAAAACCAGGACAAATGTCACTTCCCATCAGTGAGGTGAACCCTGCAGGAATGCCAGGGCCCACACCAGAGCCATACGAGCACCGAAACCTCAGACAGACATCTTCAGCCTGGGCTGCGTCCCCAGCAGCGTGGCCAGCAGGGCAAGGGATAGGGGGGATTCTGCCCCTCTGCTCCGCTCTGGGGAAACACCCCCCAGTGCTGCCTCCAGCTCTGGGGCCACCAACAGCAGAAGGACATGGAGCTGTTGGAGCGGGGCCAGAGGAGGTCCCAGAGATGCTGGGAGGGCTGGAGCCCCTCTGCTGGGAGGACAGGCTGGGAGAGTTGGGGGGGGTTCAGCCTGGAGAAGAGAAGGCTCTGGGGAGACCTTGGAGCCCCTTCCAGTCCCTCAAGGGGCTCCAGGAAAGCTGGGGAGGGACTCTGGATCAGGGAGGGAGCCCTAGGAGGAGGGGGAAGGGTTTGACACTAGAAGAGGGGAGATGGAGCTGAGATGTGGGGAAGAACTTGTTTGGTGGGAGGGTGGTGAGAGCCTGGCCCAGGTTGCCCAGAGAAGCTGTGGCTGCCCCATCCCTGGAGGGGTTCAAGGGCAGGTTGGAGGGGGCTTGGAGCAACCTGGTGTGGTGGGAGGTGTCCCTGCCCAGGGCAGGGGGTGGGAATGGGTGGTCTTGAAGGTCTATGATTCTATTCCATGATTCTATTTCAGCAAAACCCATAAAAGGCAGTGTGCTGGGTGGGACTCCCCATACCACAGACACGAATGCAAAGGGATGACATGATGGGACACCGCTGGACCCCCTCAGACCAAGGTCACAGCCCAGAGGACACGAGAGCTCTACAGAACGATCTCACGGATTTTACCCAGGGCCAAGATGCCCTGGGCAGACCCAGAGGAACAGGTACGGAGCGTCCCAACTGCTGCTACCCACACAGGTGGACAGGGAAAAGGGAAGCTCTGTTGGGCAAAGCAGCGAGGAGGACACGCATTATGGTTGATGTTCAGTCAAAACCACTGGGGTTTTTGTTGGGTTTTTTTACCCCTGGTCCATTTCTATCCAAACATGAAAGCCAGCTCACCTAAGCTCTCATTTTCATAACGTTACAAAGATGCAAAAATCAACACCCAGAGCCTATTCTTCTATCTGAACACAAAAGCAGTGACTGAGGAGGTCTGAGAGACAAAAATATTAAAACTAATTGCAGTAAAGGTTATGACAAGCCTCAGTAGGAGAGCAGATCTCAGACACAGAAACCTGTATGCTACAGAAACTACTCCTCCTTCAGGCTCCGAGAGAAAAAGTGTTAGTTTCATGAAAGCCATGGGATGCCTCAGAAGCCTCTCTAAATAAAGCCACCAAGTTCTTAAGCAATGACAATAAACTGGATTCTCAAGCTGCGGGGAGGGGAACAAGAGCTGCACCAGGAGAGCTCCAGCTTTGTGACAGCAGCTTTGGAGTTAGGTCTGAGCAGTCCCATCTAATCTCCACCCAGGATTACAGAAACAGATAAACAAACACACACAAAAAAAATTAAAGGATAATCTTCAAATACGTTTTAGCGCACAAAAATACAAGCTTGCAGAAAGCAGCGATAGCTGCTCTGAGATCTGTTCTTACGGGGAGTAATGCAGAGCCAGAAAAGAGGTGAGGGGAGAGGGGGAGGCAAATAAGACAGGGACGGGGAGGGAGCACGTACAGCACAACGCTGGAAGCATCAGCATTTCAACGCACACCTGGAGAACAGTATGCACACAGCATGTTGCCGAGTGTACGGGCCAGGGCTGCCAGAAGCTGCCAATGCTCAGAGCGTTATCTCACAACCCTTTAATGTGATTTATTCCACGCATGATGCTCAGAGATGTCTCTAAACTACCCTCACCTTATCTCAGCACTGATACCCCAAAACTACAAGTTACATTTGGGGGGCGGGAGGGGAGGGAAGTAATCAGTCATTATCTCTATCTTAAGATGTTTGAATTCTAGACAGAAATAAGTTATAACAACACATGGCACAGAGGAAAACTTGTGCTACTCACGAAGAGAAGTGCTTTTATTTGAGCACGTTAGCTCCCCTAAGAAAGGTTATTTCCAACAAGCAGAACTCCAATGAATCACGGAATTGTCAGAGTTGGAAGGAACCTCTAGAGATCATCTGGTCCAACTCCCCTGCTAAAGCAGGAACGCCTAGAGCACATCACTCAGGACGGCATCCAGGCGGGTCTTCAAGATCTCCAGAGAAGGGGACTCCATGACCCCCCTGGGCAGCCTCTTCCAGGGCTCCGTTACCCTCACCGTAAAAAAGTTTTTTCTCATATTTGAATGGAACTTTCTATGTTCCAGCTTGAGCCCGTTGCCCCTTGTCCTATCGCTGGAAACCACTGAAAAGAGTCCGGCTCCAACATCCTTCAACTCACCCTTTAGATACTTATAAACATAAATAAGGTATCCCCTCAGTCTTTGCTTGTCCAGGCTAAAGAGTCCCAGCTCCTTGAGCCTTTCCTCGTAAGGGAGGTGCTCCAATCCCTTAATCATCTTTGTTGCCCTACACTGGACTCTCTCCAGTAGTTCCCTGTCCCTCTTGAACTGGGAGGCGCAGAACAATGGCTCTGCCACTTGTTCTTGGAGATCTACAAAGATTCTCAGTGGGTATGTTGACTTTAAAAAAAAAAAAGAGAAGAGATGGCGAGCTTGTAAAACTTACTCTGAAGTACTCAAGGCAGTTAGAGCTGCCATAGTCTCTCTCAGGAACTGTGTCATAAGGTGTGAAGTTTCATCTGTCCACTATTTGAAAATACAAGTCTCACCCAGAGGAGACAATGATGGTTTCTTATGTCCCTTCCCACTTTAAAAAAGCTTCTTAAAAATCAAGTGCAACCTGCTGAAGTACTTGTTTGCTGCTAGATCTTTCCAGGCAGACAAGAGTTGGACTGACCGCAGCAACATACGCTTCTGGCAAGAAGAAAGAGAACATCTACAGTACACCAGGTACTCAGTTAAAAACTGAAATCAAAGCCAAAGAGACACAAAAGTGACGGGTGTTTCCTAGAGGAAGGACATCCCCACGCTCTCAAGGCTTCTCCCCACATCAGAAATACTATCAATAGCAAGGAAGCAAGTGACTCCTGCCTGACTCCTAGGCAGATGTCTGTGGGTGGGTAAGAAGGGGGATCAGCTTGTTTGAAGCCACCCTAAGTTAACACTAAGCGCACAAAGGATTTACGAGACAGGAGGAGGACAGCAGCACTGAAGCTTCCATGATGCTACCCAGCAGCAAGCTGTTCTCAGTGCCCGTCAGTCTCAGCCTCTCACTCCAGCCTTTGCCTACGAATCCCACTTGGCACAGGAAATATCCAGCCAGGAAAACCTGCGCAGAGGCCACCAGTTCATCCCACGCACGGAGGCACCAGCAGCCCTGCTCAGCTGCGGGAAATTCACCACTGTTCACGTATCTCCAGGCTATGGCTGTGCTGCTCTACAAAACAAAACCACATTCTCCATCCAAACCATTCGCTCCAACTAAATCACATCGCTTGAGCGAAGTGCTGAGCTGTAATTCAAAGCAGGAAGATGTCACTACTAGAGAGCACGTGGTGTTAACATATAAACACCACTCCCAGGTTTTTCAAGTTCTGTAGAAGGAAGGACAGAGACACAGGTAGCACTGGGCAGGGAGGAGGAAAGGTGAGCAGGAACACAATTCGAAGCAGGATTGGAAGCCAGTACCAAGCTATGGAAAACTAGTTAGATATCATTTGTAGAAAGGGAGATTTTACTCAAAGAACAGGGAAAATGCCACCAAAACCTTCAAGTTAACCCAAAAAGTCACTAAAGAGTTGCTAGACCCAGATGGAGATCTTCAGCCCTGCAGTTCTGCACCTCCTACCCCAGGTGCTTATCAAACGCCGGTACCAATCCCCACCACCCCTTCCTCAGCCTCAACGGCAGGATCAACCCAAATCAAAGTTTTTTCCTGTCTTGCAATCTGCTAACGAGGGAACTGCCCCAGTTCCATGTCCAGGTGAGTAACAGGTTGGCTATTTAGGTTATTAAAGGTGGCAGAGGCAGAAGGTCACACACCTCACAAATTCTTTGTCTTTCTAAGCCAAGGGAAAGGGAGGTTTATAAAACAGAAATCCTCACGATTTTGCTACCAGTGTCAGGGAAAACAAAAGTGGAATGAGACCTTATTCACAGGCTATTTTTTTTTTCTTCCTGCCACATTTTAGCTAGCACATGCTGCTTAATAAAGCCCATAGTGAAGAACAGCAAAAGCCATTATTGTGCTTTATATGTAAAAGGGCTGTTATCTCTCAGTCATTTTCGTATTCCACTCCATTCACACCAAAGCTCCTTGTGTCTCCAAGTGCTTCCTCCAGAACACAAAAGAATTCTTATACCCAGAAGAGAAATACTGCTCATTTTAAGGGAAGTGTCTGGAGATGTACAGAATGGGAACGGGAAGAAGAAGGGGAAGAGCAAAGCATCCTGCTCTTCCTATTCCACAGATGGGCACGGGCCTGACCAGACATCAACAGAGGCACGATCTTTGTCTGTTCTTTGTGCCACTCAAGAGCACTTTCCTTCAAGGAGGAACAAGAAAAGCACACAGATAATTCTCTACAGGAGCATCAGGCTGAAGTCTCACTTCAGTTACCTAACAGTGTCAGTTTTGGTGCAAAACACAAGAAAGGGCTGCCACCAACCTGACCCGGGACGGAGCGAAACGCACTTATCTATCCAAGCAGCTTCTAGTTGTGGGGTTTTTTTTTGCCTGTTTTCCTGCCAAATTACCTGGGTGACAGTTTCAGTATCCTCCTGATCAGTACTGTGCCGTTCCACGGAACTGTTCAATGCAGGTCTAATGCTGTCTGCACGCTGCAACGCAAACATCGTGGGTTTAATACAGCGCGTGAAATGGCAAAACAAAACCAAGTTATTTGAACGCATTCAAAGCCTGCCCTCTGCAACGTCATGTGCTATGTTCAGTTTAGAAATGGATAAATTAGCAATAAACAAAATGCACTGTGTTGAAAGAGACTTCACCCTGCTTCCCTACACGCAGACTCCAGATAACAGTGCTATCTGATGTGCACAGCACCACAATTCAATATTCTTATTAACAGAAACATTGTCCCCAGACTGCTTTACTGAAATCTGCTATTGCTAATTAAGAACAAGGCATCATTTTGCCGACTACTTTCTTTGCAGAAAACCCTCCTAAGTGGCACAATTCAATTATCTGTCAGCAGAGAAATCAACTGGAAATGTTCTAAAGGCTCTGCGCAAGAACAACCGAGAAGAGCTGCTTTAACTGAACAAATATTTATCTCCAGTCTAGCTAGGACATTTTCAATATATTTTTGGCACATGACTGAATACACTGCATTGGCAGAGATTTAAACAAAGGAAAAAACGAATCCCAAGTTTTTTGTGCTAGAATTTGGCACTATGTAGCATGCTTTGAGACTGTGTAAGTAAGCACTTCATGCAGCCTGCAGTAAATTACAACAATCAGGGGCAAGCCATAGGGCATGGGTGATAGACTCCCATAAGGAAGTCAGTTATTTTAGGTGCAGGGTCTTATAACTTACCTGTGTGGGGAAAGGTACCTGGATGCGCCCTTCCAGGATGTTGTCAGTGGTGATCTCTACAGAACGAGTCAGCTGCAGATCCTGCAGGACTAAATGATATGGAACCTGAGGGAACATCTCCTGAATCTGATGGGCCTGGAGAAAACAAGGTTTACAGAGTCAGCAGCAGCAGTAAATAAAAGCAAGCTGGTAAGTATCTCAACAGAAAGGGATTTAAAAAAATGAACAGCTCAGAGATGGTGTTTACGATAACCCAAAGACAGACAAAACAAGAGAAAGAAAACTCATGTTAGGCAACGACTTACAGGGCAATATTTTGACTCCACTGAAGCGAACAGCAAAACTTCCAGTCCTATAGAGACACCACACGGCCCTGAAAATTTATGGTCCTGAACAGTGTAGATGCACAAAGGCTTCAAAAGCTTCCCAACCCTCTTTTTATGACAGCTTTTTTAATAAAGATCTGTACAAAATTCACACAAGTCACTGAAAGCTAGATCAACACTCCAAAAAAAAAAAAAAAAATTTATTTTTCCTTGTCCCAGATGGGTTCCAAAAATGTACTGGTAAGGACAAGTGGCATAAGTTTTAATAATCTACTCTCTCCAGCCACCCTGCCCACAAACCAGTTTAATAGGGTCTGAAAGCTCAAGTAAATTAAACTGAGTTGTCAGGGAACTGTTATTATTGAATTTCAAGTTACGTAAATAATATCCAAATTAAATAGATAAGAGGGCAGACAAATAACATGCTTTTAGAGGCCAACAGCTAGACTTCATTAAATATTAAAATCTGTATTTTAACTAATGCTGAAAGTTGCAGGGGGGCGGGGGTGGGAAATGAGAACAATAACAGCAATAAGAATAGAAGGATGGAAAGAGTTTTGAAAGCAAAGCGAAAACCACGCACCAATTGACGGTGAGTTCAAACACAAGCAACTACAGGAAACCTAACTCTCCATTGTACTAACCTGGGACCAAAACAACAACTAACACAAAGGAGAATTTCACTTATTTTCTATTAAAACTGTGTAACTCACTAATAGTTTGCTCACCTGGGCCTTCCCGTTAAAGTAGGCATTTTAATGTAAGTTACTACTGTACTTTTAACAATACACAACGCTAAAAAAATAACTATTCATCCTTAACAAAAGTCCAGTTGTGTCACTGTGTCCAGTGAAAGAAAAACTAAACTGACCTTAGACAGAGAGCTCCTGCATATTTAACTAATAAATCATCTGCAACACCTTGCTGCTCCCTGCTTGCCCTGCCTCAAACCCCCAAAATTGCGGCCTTCTCCTGATGAGACTTTAACAGCAGCGAAGGTGATGGGAGAGATGTCACATTCAGAAAAATCCATCACTTTCAAGAGATACCTCACCGAACATTTATTAACATGCTACAGCACACCGTACTTCAAGGACTTAAAGGAAACAGCACTTTTCAAACTAAATGAACCAAGTGCATTTCATGAGGCCACATCCTTCTCTTTTGCACTCCTTTGGAGTGTTTATGTATGAAGTCAACCAACCTGGGATTTCATCCTCAACACTCTCATCATCATCATCAATCAGCAAGCACTGACTGTGAGAGAGAGCCCCATCTCACACTGACAAGATACTCAAAGAGAAACAGCTATCTTGGAGCTTAGTGCTATTAAAAATAAATATTAAAAAAAAAAATAAAAATCAAAAGCTATAGAATGGATTTGATCAGTTACCACTTGACCAACAGCTGAATTTGTTGGTTACAGACTCACACCCTTTGCTACTGCAGATAAGTACCAAAAAAAAGCTAAAGAAGCTGCACGAAGCAAGCTGAAAAAAAGTCTGCCTATCTACACAGAAAGTGCAGGGAGTTTTTCTCCCTCATTCACTTACTTCCAGACTTGTTCTTTTACATTTGCACATTTGCACAAACATACAGCCCCAACTTCACTAAAATAAAGCTTCTCTCGCTCCAAAAACAGCTTTCATGTAGCATCTAAACACTGTTTTGACTTCCTTCCCCTTTATATTCTCCATCTACATGTCCCTCTCCATGCCCACAACACAAATAATAGGAAGGTGCAAACTATTAGAGCAGTCTTACCATGGCATTAAGCTGGGAGTTGCTGGCTTGCGTGATACCGAGGATGTTTGTCGTATGCATCACTTCTACTGAAAAACTGGGCAGCCAGCTGGCAATTCGAGAGCCTAAGAACAAGAAATCACCAAGGAAGTCAAGCAAGGATACGAGGTTCTCAGCAGGCGAACTATTCTCCATGCATTTTAACATAAATATTCATATTTCCACAAGGTACGTATGGGGAGCTCTGCAGTGCAATCCATCCCCATGGTATCCCCAACACGGAGATGGCTGGAGTCAATCACTAAGAGCCAACACCATCTTCAAACACACTGTGGTTTAACAACCTTAGGGCCAGAAGAGGATCAGGAAAGCAACACATCCTTGTCTTCTTGTCTTAATGTTCCCATTAAAGGGGAAATTAAAATAATCCAGAGTCAAGTTCACTTCTGGAATACATGAATAACTCCAGCAATTTTACTAAAACCAGGCCAGCTTCTAAACAGGCTGAATCTGGTCCCAAAATGGGTCAAGCTACACGTGGCTGGCATCGCTGAGAAAATATTATTATAAAGGGACACAGAATAACCAAAGTGATTGCTGCTGCAATTGTGTGTGTTGGCTCAGAGCAGGGCACAGAGAATCATAAAATGGTTAGAGTTGGAAGGGACGTTAAAGATCATCTAGTTCCAACCCCCCTGCCCTGGGCAGGGACACCTCCCACCAGCCCAGGTTGCTCCAAGCCCCCTCCAACCTGACCTTGAACCCCTCCAGGGATGGGGCAGCCACTACTTCCCTGTTCCAGTGCCTCACCACCCTCACAGGAAAGAATTTCTTTCTGGTATCTAATCTAAGTCCCCCCTCTTCCCATTTAAAACCGTTGCCCCTTGTCCTGTCACTGCACTCCCTGACAAAGAGTCCCTCCCCAGCCCTCCTGGAGCTCCCTTCAGATCTTGGAAGGCTGCTCTAAGGTCTCCCCGGAGCCTTCTCTTCTCTAGGCTGAACAACCCCAGCTCTCTCAGCCTGTCTCCATCCCTCTGAGCATCTTCCTGGCCCTCCGCTGGACCCGTTCCAACAGGTCCATGTCCTTCTTGTGCTGAGGACTCCAGAGCTGGACACAGGACTCCAGGTGGGGTCTCACGAGTGCAGAGCAGAGGGGGAGAATCACCTCCTGTGACCTGCTGGCCACACTTCTCTTGATGCAGCCCAGGATGGGGTTGGCTTTCTGGGCTGCCAGTGCACACTGCCGGCTCATGTTGAGCTTCTCCTCCACCAACACCCCCAAGTCCTTCTCCTCAGGGCTGCTCTCCAGCCATTCTCCGCCCAACCTGTACTCATGGGATTGCCACGTCCTGGGTGCAGGACCCTGCACTTGGCTTGGTTAAACTTGGTTAAGCATGGCTGGCTTCCTCTTCCTTCTGTCTTTCCATGTAAATAAACACAGGTTTTGCTCTATGCCACTTCTCCTTCTATCCCCACAGTAATTTTGTGGGTCTCCAAGCCACAGGAGAACACAGGGGATGCCAGCTATCAAAAACCAGAGTGGCGTTCGAAAAATAAACGTCCTTTGTGGACGTAAATCACCCCAAAAGCGGGAGCCACACAAGAAGCTATCAGCCAGTCCCAGTCTACCTAGAAATGTCTGACCCTTCTCTGTCCGTTATTCTCCTCCCACAGCCTCCAAGGATTGCAAAACCAGCACAGACAAAGAATGGTTTGTTTGTAACTATGTAAGTTTGCAGCATCTCAGCTACACCACGAGAGCTTCACAAAAACAGAGCCAAAGCTGATTATCTGCACTAGTGAAACCTACTGAGAAGCAGCAGCAACAAACGAAAAATCTTCAAAAACCTGGGCAACTGTGGAAGACAAGCACACACTGATCCCAAGACTACACAATTTTGGAAGATAAGCAACAGAAATGCCTGCACACACAGAACTCCTCATGGTCTGAAATCGCATCTGCTTTGTCAGTAGCTACAACACACCACTGAAGTCAGTGGGACCAGTATGTAAAACTGTTCTGGTTACATGATTCCACCTAAGCATAAGCCTCTGCAGACTTCTGCCCCTGACCAAGCACTGCAAGTTTCTTGTAAATTCGTGGCAAACGGACTTTTGATAACCCCAGGTTAGCTAGGGATAGCAGAAAGATCAACTTTCAGACTGCACCACAGAGGTTTTTTTTCCTCTTCAACTGTCACTGACTAACCAGCCACCTGGGAGCAAAACGTGACACATGAATTTCCCCTTCCTGTTGGTCAACATCACACGCAACGAATAAATGCCAGCATTAAAGCTGCCCACTATGTTTAGTGGGAAGGAAAAGGGGGCACTTGTACAAAATCTTTCAAAAAAATCTCTGTAGCTCTGGACAATCTCAGAGCCACTTATCTGAAGTCTGGCAAAAGAACTACACATGGCAAGTTCTGGCAACAGAACTTACACTGAAATGTGTAAGAAGTACACATTTCACAAACTCCACTAAAGGCACAGTTTAAGTTTCAAATGAAAGATGGACAGAATTCCTTTCTACAGGAGGCTGCTCCCTTCGTTTATTTGGGCCCCAGCATCAGCTCTCAAATCTGCTTCACTCACCGTCGAAGTGGAAGAAGTGATTGTGCTGGTTCAAGCGTGGTCTGCCTTCTGCTACTGCCACCGGGACCAGGTTCTCGTCCAGATTTTCCCTTTGGTGATCCTCCCGCACGTGATGGCTGTCAGTGATATTCAGAGACATTCTGCAGGTGGGGCAAGATGTATCTTGTTCCAGCCAGGACCGCAGGCACGAGCTGACAGGAAAACAGTCACGTTATGGTGAGCTTGCAGCGTTTTTCCAAGACATCAGTATCACGAGTACATCAAGCAGCTGTAGCATATTCTGTACAGAACATCAATAAATGCACAGGGACTGCTCAGAGATAATTTGCGAGGTACGCCTGATGAGCTCCTGATGACTCTGGCACAGGGCTCTTATTTCTTTCAGCTGAAAATACTCAAGTGTTCACTTTTTATAAGCGAGCACGCATATTTATCACAAACTTAAAACACTCTCCAAGTTTGCTGTCCCTCTAGCTCCAAACAAGCAAGTTTTGCCTGGAAGGGGAAACAAAGCCTTTCTCTCCTCTCACCATCCCCAACTGAAAAAGGACAAAAACCAACTGGACAAATATTTAATACATATCGATACATTTTCATAGCAGTTCTGCCACTGTGATGTGGCAATGGCACCTCCAAAGTTTTTCAAGTATCTTTTCAAAAGTATCAATACCCAAATCACCACCAAAGAGAGTACCAGTCTGGAAACTCTCTAAACAGATGAATTAATACTAACCAGTGCTGTGCTATTACAATATTTACTTAATTCTGCACATTAGCTGTCATGCAGAAAGCGAGAACTGTTTGAAATGCAGGTTCAGACACTCAGAGTTGAGCTTTTTGATTCAGACTGATATGTCCCAACTGCAGTATTTGTTTGGCACATTAAACCTGATTTTCAATACAGAAGAACTGAATTTCACAGAACTGAAGACATCTCAATATCGTAACACGTACACGTAACACAGGGTGGCATTTTTTTTCCAGCAGAAGCTCTCAGAACACTTTAGAAAGGTAGAGACATACAAAAAGGTCCTGTTTCCCAAACTGTGCTTTTGCAAATGGAGCAAAGACCCAGCTGGCAGGTTTGGGTGACAGAGCAAGGAGAAAGCCCCAGCTGTGGGACCACAGCACAGTCAAGGGCACAGGCTGCCTGCACAGTTCGTGAAGCTGCGGCCCACACACATACTGCCAAGGTGGTTTCCATCATATTTAAATGGAGGCATAAAGAATCAGAATCACAGAATCACATGGGGTTGGAAGGGACCTCTGGAGATCATCTAGTCCAACCCCCTGCCAAAGCAGGGCCACCCACAGCAGGTCCCACAGGAACTTGTCCAGGCAGGGTCTGAATGTCTCCAGAGGAGATGCCACCACCTCCCTGGGCAGCCTCTGCCAGGGCTCTGCCACCCTCACAGCAAACAAGTTCCTCCTCAT
>QJSC01025774.1:24660-84074 GCA_003697955.1 Calidris pygmaea
TCACACTCTTCCTGATGCCCCTCAGGATGCCATTGGCCTTCTTGGCCACAAGGGCCCATTGCTGGCTCATGATCATCCTGGTGTCCACCAGGACTCCCAGGTCTTTCTCCTCCGAGCTGCTCTCCAGCAGGTCACCCCCAACCTGTCCTGGTGCAGGGGGTTAATTCTCCCCAGAGAAGTGTTTAAAAAAAAAAACACGCAGTGTTTAAAAATCAGTGATGGGTTTCACGGAAACAACCAACTCCAGTAAAAATCTACCATCTTCCTTCCAAAAGGAGGAAGTTTCAACAGAGCCTAAAGGATTCAGACACCTACTCCCATTCAAATTCCTTAATATCTACGCACAGAGCTGATCTCAGCAATGTGAATCTTCCCTGCCATCTTCTCTTCTACTCCAAATAAACGGCTATGAAAAAATTCCCGTGTGATTGAGAATGGACAGAATGTTCAGCCTGTTGGCAAAGTCACCAGGCTTTTATGTGGAGAGAAACCATTCTTAGGTTGTAAATAGGCTTATTAATTACATCTGGTTTTATATGCAAGTGTAAGTCATCCACTGTAACACGTTCCCTCCCCAAATGCACTGAGGAGGGAAGCGTAAGTCAGCTTCGGAAAAAAAATGCAAAAAGGATGCTTTTAGAGACAGAGAAAACAACTTTGTGAAGAGAAGACCCTGGGCTTCTTGAGTGCTCAGTAGGTGATTAAATATTCATACACTTCAGTAGCACTGGCAGAGGAGTTTCTGCTATGGAGGCACATTATCTCATTAGAGACTTCTTGGAACACAGATAAATATTTATGGCAAGGTTTGTCATAAATGACAACAAATTAGCACACAGATTATAACCTCTGGTTTGACAGTTACCAGAAAAGTAAAAAGCTATTTGCAGAAAGTAACTCGCTCATATTACACCACAGGGACAATTTAACTGACTACGCATGTTAATCACATGGTGCTTCAGAAACGCCCAAGTGAATCCCCCTATCTCCTTTCATTTTTAAGCACAAGCTTGAAAATGCAAACAGTGCTACAAAATATCTAGGAGAAGGTGCACCTAGCTCAGCACAAGCCTCTTGCCTCCACAAGTACCTGCTACTATTCACTATTGAGTGTCAGAAACAGTATAAAGAGTGATGCTCTGGTCAAGAGCCTCCTAGTTCCAACCTCCAGCTGCTTAGGGACCTCTTCAGCTAATTTGATTAACCTCTTTTATAGCCCTGATAGACTCACACCCCCCCCATGAAATCATATAATCAGACCCGGCCTCCACAACTGTCCTGGAGGACTCATCACCATGCAAGGATGCACTATATGAAAATATTCCCCATTTTTTCTTTAAAGCTGGTATCTGAAAGGTACTTAAGGATCTAACTCTAATTTTTCTTCCTCACCGGAAAATCAACACATCCTCGTGGAAGAGGATAAAGCAAGAGGAGAAAGAGTGTGCTTTACCAAGCAGTTACACAGCAAGGCAGGGTACAGACCTGCAGCTGAGATACTGTCGCTTAACAGTACCATTAACTGACAAGATGCATGCTCTTAGTTTGGGTGTAAAAAGAACACAGGAGGTGAAACAACTCAAACATCAAAACGAGTGAAGCGAACATGACTTGTACTTTGCTATTACAGGCAGACCAAGACGACCCAGGCAGTAGGACACCACTGGTCATCATCACTGTAACTTTCAGACATGCCTATATATATATATATATATATATTTGTATGTATATATCCTTTCCTTCTCGGAAGCACCCTCTCCAGCCCTGGGAACGTACTTGTGGAAAAGATGGCCACAGGGGAGTTTCCGTGCAGATTGCATGGAGTCCCAGCAAATGGCACAGTCGTCGTTATTGACCGCTAGCTCCTCCGGTGTTGCTACTGCAAACCTACAAGGAAGAAAAAGGAAGAGAGAGAAGTGATGATTTGACTTAAGCTTTGATTGAGTATCTTCCAAGAAGTATGATCATTAGGTTGAGAACCTCAAATTATAACGTGTACAGGTTCGGCTTATGTCATTTTTCTAAATGAGTTTTAATAGCTGTACCCATTAAGATGTCTTCTTGGGATCATAAGCATTTATAGTCTGACTAATTCGGGCCTCAGATTTTGCCAACCCCCATTTGTCTTTGAGACTATTTTTTTCTTTTTTTATTAAGCTAGAGCCATGCAAGCAGCTACTACACAAACACAGAGGATACAGAGACGAGTGGTATAACAACATCTCACAGTGCTGCTGCTGTGGAATATGCCCGAAAAACAATTACACAAAGGCAGGGAGCTCGCTGCCATTGGCAGCTTCAGGAGGAAGCCAGAATGTGGTTCTTCCAGAACAATCAGAATGACAAAACCACATCAAGTCGCTCAGACAAGAACACTGAGACACTTGCAACTCAAGCAGCTTTGTGAGCAGCTTAAAGGGCGTTAGCAGCTGCATCTCACTGAAAGGAAACAATGTGTTGTGGATGAACTTTATTATGCAGCTCTTAACCTGATATTGCAGCCATTAAATGGCTTTTCACAAAGGAAACCTCAGGAATTTCTAGAGAAGTCAGTCTTCTCCACCTGGACTACAGCAGCAAGCATCAAAGCTAGTCAAACCCACTGAAGTCCGCAATGAAAACGGTACAACGATGTACAGAAAGAGTAAGTCCCAGTTGCTTTTAAAATTATTTAGGACATAGCTGAGTTACGAAAACACTGGCTCAGAGATGCAGCAGTATCTGGCACAACCCTAGGGTTCAGCAGGCGTCTCAATTGCTCTATATTGCCTCAGTACAGGGGCACGGAATAAAGTAATCCCAAGGTGCTCCTCAGCTCAACTAGAAGTATAGAGTCTGTTTAAAGTTGGCTTCAGGTTTAATAAACACATCCTTAAAGCTGAGCAGGTTTTAGTGAATATTTTGCTCTAATTTCAGGCAGTAAATGAATAGCACGGCCTAATGAAATTAAGAGCATTTACTTCTATCACAGCCAAAGCCATTATTTGACAACTGAAACAGGCAGAGCTTACGCACCCCACCACCTTGGGTAGTACACAAGGGAATACAGGAGAAGAAATCCTGGTCAGACGAGTTCAGTTCTTGCCAGTAATACACTACCATTAATTCTGCTGTTATAAAAGTCTATCCTACGTATTTGTTAAACCTCAAAAGCATGTCCCCCTGTAACAAATAAAATGGGTAAAATCATACCCTAAGTGTACAGACTTTAAAAGCTGGATTTGTGAGACTGCATCTCTCCAGCTTAAACCGTGCCATTGTGTGTTAAAGGAATGTAAAAGAATCTCAACTTCTTCATGGGGATCCTCTCTCCAAGATACACATTAAGATCCCAGAGTAAATAAGAGGCTCACCTTGCTTCCATGTTTCCAACCACACGCAGGTAGTTCTTGTGCCGCCGAATTCTTCGCTGAACCTCGTGAAACAGGTAGCGCAGCTGCATAAAAATCACCAGGCTCGCCATCGACAACCAGATATTGCCAAATAGCTTTGGGAAAAAAACAGAATGGTGATTAGAAACAAACACCATGGGAACCAAGAGGCAGGTCTTAAGAGAAAAAAAATAAAATATCAAGAAACCAGCACAGAAGATTTTTTGTTTTGTTGAGCCCACTCAGACGAACCACACGTGCTCACAGGTATTGCTACTCGTTACACCTTCAGCTCCTGTTCAGCTTAATGCCGCCTGCTGCCCGCAAAAATAATTCAGTCTGATATTACCCAGTAACAGAGCTAATTAAACACTTATTAAACAGATAATTATACAGTAGTTAATACCCCATAACAAAGTTATTTGTGAGGACTCCAATTAGACAGAAGGAAAGAATGCCAGGAACACACACACCCACCCCCCATCACTATATTTTCCTCTTTATTTAAAGAGCTTCTCTGTAATACTTGCTTCATAATACAAGCAAAGCAAAAAAATATATAAAACACATATACCCAGCACCCTTTATTTTAAGGTCAGTCTATCTGCTCAACATTAAGTCCAGTATTTCATACCAGCATATGAATATGATGCATCAAGTCCAGTGAAAGCAAGGTCAGCTCCATGACAAAATCCGTGTAGTAGACGTAAGTGCCTTTGCCCTCCCACGTTCCTTCATGGTTGAGATCCCAGAGATGAATGACGTACCTGCGAGAGCAGAGAAAAATTATTCTAGATTAATTATGTACCTGCAAGAGTAAGGAAATTAACATTCTTCTCTCTCTTTTGTTAAATAGCATCTCTAGCATTCAGACTGTTTTCTCCATTTTTCAAACAACTTCTGGATATGGAGTCTTTGCCCTTCCTAAGCTCAGTGCCCACACTCTGTGCTCTCCTGGGGGACTTGACTTTAATGTTACTGGTTTCAAACAGCAACACGTTAAAAAGGCAAAAGGCAGTCAATGCTTAGCCCACACTGGCATTACGGATACCACCAGCTGATGGAGAAGATGTAGCATTTGCTAAAAACCCCTGCATGTACCAAAAGCCAATCTTGGGATTATTATAGTAACTACAGACTCACGTTTTTCAGCACTGTGAGGCATTACAGCTTGGTGACAGACCTGAAATGCCAACAGTGACCTGGACAGAGAGGTTCTGTGCTACACATCACGTCCTACATAGGCATGCATACGTGTATTACAGCTACACGTGTGTATTACTTTTTCAAAGCAAACGTTCCAGAGGTTAAGATCTTAAAAGAAACCCAGCAGGATGACATTCAGTAGCACGTATCAACCCTCATACGGCAGCACCAATTCATTTTAATCCATGCCTCAAATTATTAGCACCCACTAAAGCTATCCATGCACTACACAATTCCTGCTTAAAAACAGTACAGGGCAAGGTTAACCACCTTTGCCCCTCTCCAAACATGCATTTGCAATTCAACAAGGTAACGACATACACCTCTTAAATCAACATGCTGGATGCACTACCTTCTCTAACAACCATCCTGCAAAACGTAAGGTACTCACCGTAAAATCACGTGAGCTGTTCTGACTGTCACAAGCAGAGACTGCAAAAGACAGGAGGAAAAAGAAAAAGGTACGTTAATAACATCCTGGCAGGGACAGTGGTGCTGAGGCAGGAGCTACAGGGCTCTATAAGAGCTACTATAATACAAAATGCATTTACTGCAGCTTAAGGAGTTCCTGTGAACCAACAGTCACTGCAGATGACTGTGTGCACAATGTACCTGTGACAAACATGAAGCTTATTCATAAATATGGAAGAAATTGTTCTCAAGCACACAATGCTCTTGGAGCAGCCACTAGCATCGCTGTTGTTAAGTCTCACGTTTTCCCCCACTACGTAGGACATGTATCTTTTTCAATTCCTATCACTCATTGAGTCTTGAGACCCCAATCCCACCAACTACCTTCAGGTGAAGGTAGCACACCTCTCCTCATCCCACCACACAAGAAACATCTGAAGAACCAAACAGCAGCAGGAATCCGAGGAAGAACCATGGAAGCACTTTCAGATAATTTTTCCCCTTTGCCGAGATGTGAACACTGCAAAAGTAACTTCTCTCCTTAATCATACCTACCTCTCTAGGCTAAGCACAGAGGAAAAAACCAAGTCTAACAGAAAGCATGAGCAGATCAGAAGTGTAAAGACAAGTTAGCAGAAAGGTCTGTTTCCAGAACACCTAACAGGGGATTTACAAGCAACTGAAACCAGTTCTGTAGGACTGGTCTGATGGCATGCCTTCAGCATAAACATTAAAACCAGTACACAACTATCAAAACCACTAACTTCCCAATATAGCAATAAAATAGTTGGTTTAAAGAATTTTTTCCATTTGTGAAAAGCATTCCTAACATACTTTGATGCATACGTAACCCTCAGTAATATCCAACGTATCTGCCAACTGTTTACTAGTTGGCTTTAAAATAAGTGTTCCTGGGACTAAAGACCAGTGCAATGTTTTATCCAAAAAAGGGCTTCAGGATAAGACACAAACACATCATTCAAATAACAGAAAAAAAAGCCAAGAAGGTAACATCAAGTGATGCAGCACGGTGTGCTGTTCTCATCACTAACATCTTTCAGAAAAAAAAGTTAAATTAGCAGCCCAGCTGCTCCTGCGAGGCACGTTATGAGACCCTCTTCTGTCTCCCGTTACCCAGCATGTGGGTTCCAGAAAGAGACTACACTTTGTTCATGTGAGCTTTTTGGCAACGGAGAAGCTTTGAGGAGACCACAGAGGAAAAGTAAACACGTCCAAATTCTAACCAGGCAAGTGGTGAAGCAGAACGATTACCCAAGCTGCTGGATGGATACGCCATCAAGCACAAATTTGTGTCGAAACCACTACAGGCAGCATGAAGTCTCCGATAAGGAAGACATCTGTTGGGTAGAAATCTCAGGAGTCTGATGTCCACAGTTTTTAAGAAATTAATGTTGCCAAGACATGACTGTGGCTGCCCCATCCCTGGAGGTCTTCAAGACCAGACTGGCCAGGGCTTTGAGCAACCTGGTCTGGTGGGAGGTGTCCCTGCCCAGGGCAGGGGGTTGGAACTGGATGGTCTTTAAGGTCCTTTCCAATCCAAACCATCTTATGATTCTATTTATACTGGTTAGTGCAGACAGCAGAAACATCAAAATTAAAAGAACGAGCTAAGTGCGGACTGGGTCAAGGTGCTGGTTTCTGGTTCCTCCACTGTTTCCAGAAACGCATTTCAACGCTTTGACATCAGAAATACTTTGCAGAAAGTACAACGTTGCGTCACAAGTTACACAACTCCGGAATGTGAGGTTCTAAATGCAGAGCAGGATGTTTTCAGTACCAACACCTCCAGAGCCCTCGCTCTGCTCCGCTCCACACACACTTCTCCCCCCGGGACTGGCAGACACTAGTCACGTAGATGAGCACACGACTGGAAGGCACGCAAACCCTAAGATAATGGATGCGGTGTAAGAAGCTCTACAGGAAAATAAACTGTTACCTGTAAGGTACAACTCTAAGATTTAAATATCATTATCACTATACAGCCTTAACTGCACTGTATGAAACAGGATCAGAGGACGGCTGCTATAGGAGTGGAGCAATTCCTTCTTACAACTAAAAAGGTGCAAAGACAGACTGGACATTATTTGCTAAACCATAATTCTAGAATACCACATATTAAGGCAAAACAGCTTAGTGTTTACTCAAAAATACAGACTGTCCTTATTCAACCTCCTCTGGGCATTTGCACATTTCACACCCATCCTTTGCAGGAAAGAAAATGCTGATAAAAAACACAGAACAAGGGAAAGCCTAAGTAAAACCCGAGAAAAGCATCTATATTGCTTTATTGAAAACCCTGAGGCATCAAGCTAAATCAATGTTTGCAGAGTCAGGAGAGAGGGAGATGAATAGCTTAATGTAACTTAATGTAATTAAATACACGCTAATGGAAGACACTTGGCAGGGTCCCTCTCACAGCATCACACAAGCCACCACCAGGAAAACATTTTAGTCTGCAAGATTGAATGCTTTTTGCCAAGAGCTTGAGAACTGCCACGAGGTGTCACTGCTAGTACCTGCACAGAAAGAAACCTAAACGTTTTGTTCCACTTGCACCAGAGCTGGGTACTAAAATCAAGGAAACTACTCATGGTCACCCAACCCACATAGGGCGTATTTAAAAGGCTCAGGAAAGAACAAGATATTAGACAATCTCATATGAGGAAAGATTAAACAGCCTAAAAGTCTTTTGCTTGGAAGAAAAGTCAGCAGGAGAAAGGTCTATAAAACAACAAATGGTGTTAACAACAGTAAACAGGGAATGATTCTTTGTGGTTTTTCAACATAAATGTATTAGAGGACAGCCAGGGACATTATCAGACAGAAGATTCAGAAGGCTCAAAAGAGCTCTTTTTTGTACACAAAGCCAAGTTAAATGTGCCTTTGGATACTGCGGAGGCCAAAGTATAAATGAGTTCAATAAACAATCAGCCAAATTTCCAGAGTCCATCTGAGGCTATCGAGTCCAACAGGCTTGTGCAATGCTCCGCCCAGGAACGTCCCCAAACGCCAGCTGCTGCAAGCCAGAGCAGAAGACCTCTTCTTATACGTTGCCCACAAACCTCCCCTGCTGGCCAGCAGCGGCCGCGTGGACCTGTGGCTTGGCTGAGGACCACAGATCGAGCCACTCTTTTGTTAATAAGCAGACAGAACAGCTCCCACTGAAGTGAAAAGCTGGGACCCAAACTACGTACACCGCTACACGGTGCAGCGCTAACGATGCAGCACTTCGTCACTGCAACGCTCCCTGATAAACCTACCCCGTACTGGCACGAGGCTGATACATCCTTCTGCCAAGCCAAGATAAGAGACACAAGGCCAACGAGACCCCACCTATCAGAGACACTCACAAATCTCCAGTCCCCTTCCACTGTGTAACTACAAATCTGGCCTTGCAGATTCTTGTATTTAAGGAGAAGTAAACTGACATATTAAAGAACTGAACTGTGGTGTTCAGTTCAGCATCATGTTCTTCTGCTATCAGCTGACTGTTTTCTTTCCTCCTCACTAACTCCAAGTATGAATTCAAGACAGGAGAAGAAAAATAAAAGGTACGTGCTGGTTGTTATCTGAACTAAGGATGTGCTAACACGACTTGTTTGCAATTATACTGGTTACCACCCCCTTTGTATAAGATTATCACTTCCTCAGGCAGAGCGCAACAACCCGCCATAACATCAACAACATGCTCCACACACATATTGATGTTTACTCCACACCACAATGGGTTCAGGAGCGCACAAACAGGAGCTGCTCATCTCAGCTGAGATGCATCTCTTTGCACAAACGTAAGCAAACCCCAAGAGTATGCCTTAAGGAAAGGATGTGAGTCTCATTCCTTTTTTGGCAGAAACAGAAAACACAATCTCAAAGAAACAGGCTGAGGTGCACATTACACTTTCATGTACACTCTCTCCCTCTCTCTAGTGGCTGGTTCAACTTAACTCTTCTTGTGATGCTCATGAAGCACAAGCATTATTTTTTCATGGGCTGCCATTTCATTTCAGCATCATCTTACGGATTTATCCTCTCATCCTCTTCTCAGACCAAGGCTTAAACTCTAAAGAGAAAAAGCCTGCTGATGCGGCCGCTTATCTTAAAGAGAGGGCTTGTTTCCATCTTGGGAGTATCTTCCTCGTGGGACGCTCAAAGAAAACCACGATCCCCACGAGTGAGGGGTGAAAAAGCAGGAACCACGACGCGTATGAGGGAAGTCTCACCTCCGCTGCCATGAAAGCCAAGGTGTGCATGCCATGGGTGTAGCCGATAACGCCACAGACGACTGCTAATCCACAGCAGGAGAGGAGCATGGCTATGAGCAGGGTCAGGACTCTGATGTGGCTGCTCATGGGCGTGGTGGGAGAAAAGGAAAGCTGCAATGCAAAACACAGAAACGTGTAACAGGTTTAAAGGAATAATTCAGCCACCCTGCCTTCCACAGTCACCCCACCAAACCAGTCCTCAGTCAGGAATATCTTTTGCTTTCTAGAATAAAACCAAGACCTAAACCACACAATGTGGTAATAAATGAAGCCAAATAAAGCTAAAACCACACAGCACCCCACAGTCTCGTTCATCTCGCTGTCATTTGCACTCACCAGGCTTTTAAAGCCAGAAGGGACCATGACCATCGTTTGAACTAATGTTTAGATCACCTGTGCAAGAAAACCACGGACACTTCCTCATATAGTAGTTCCTGCATCAAATCCACAGCATCTACTTAAGATGAACGCGCATTTTGGAAAGACACCCAACCTTAATATACAGTTTTTGAGCAATGAGGATAATTCTCCTGCCAATTTTTCACCTTACAGCTGACCTGAATCCATCCAGCTTTATCTTCCAGTCTCTAGTTCTTCCAATGTCATTTTCTTCTGGAAGAAAGAGACATTTCCCCCCAAAATTTAACTTGCAGCAAGAGACTGCTGGACAAAGTCTACCAAAACCAGCTGTCTCACTGAACAGCACATATAGTGTATTAATTCTCTGAACTACCTAAACGGCAGGCTACACCTAGGCTGTCTAAACCAAAGGGACAAAGTATTTAGGTGGTCCGTCCCCTTATCTTCAGGGCAAAAAGGGGAAGAACAGGACAAGGAAAAAAAGAAGTTGCCGAAAGCTTCACTCTGGCCTGATGGGTGAAGTTGGCTCCCATGTTTTGTTTTCTAATTGGTTCTTTCTTGTTTATATCTGGTTCAGTTCCTCATCCCCCTGAGTTTGCAAGGCAGATCACACAAAAACCACTTGTCCAAGTAAAGAATTACGATACATGCTTTGAAGGCAGAAGGAATATAAATAGGATTTCTTCCCACATGGGCTTTGTTCTTTTACAGCTTCCTGAACAACACTAAAAATACCAGATGATTGCCTGGTTCACGTCTAGTTTCAAGCTTAGTGCTTAGTTATTTGTGAATTAGCAGGCCTTACTGAATATTAATAAATATATATCTATATATTACAAAGCACAGGGCCACCAAAAGGAAATTCATGGATTCAATTTCGTTCACACTTTTATGCCAGGACAGAGGAGCTGAGGAAAATGCACGTCGATGATAGATGTTTAAAGGGCAAGATTTATTGTTCAAATTCCAGTTCCTTCTTCTTTGCCCAGCCTTCAATTTCTGCGTCCCTACTGAATTTATTCCTGGTACTACCAGAAACTGTGATACAGCTTATGGAGAAAATGGCACTGTATATTGTAAAGACACTGGCAGTCAATGTTTGGTAGATGTAAATGAGCTTGAGACCTGAGCACAGAATCGGCAGAAACAGGCTTTACGGACCCATACTGAAGGGCACCAATCTGAGGGATGTTCTGTTGTCAAGATTTCTTCACTAAGGAGAGCGATGAAGACATCTCACAGAGTTATGTAATAGTAATTACAGGGCAAGCGTAAGGAGCGATTTATCAAAGAAAATAAGCATCTTCAGCTCCATTTGTCTGATGGGAAAACCGAAGGAGTAAGATTGATGTTGCACTTTAAAGCAAGTATTCAAAGCTACTGGGAGCACGTGTCCAGCACCGCAGGGTGGGGAAAAGGTCTAAATGATCTGTTTGTAACCTCTCATGAGCCAGTGCCCGAACCAGAAACAGAATTTTCATGCCCCAAAAGGCAGCCCTTAATCAAAACTTACATATTCAAAGCGATCTTTGCAGAGCTGAACCATAAGGTGAAGGAACACAAGCCCAGAGAACCAGAGGCACCACATCACCACTTCTTCCACTGTCTGAACATTCAGCACGCCGAAAATGAAGATGAACTTGTAGAAAATAAAATTCCAGAATTTATCCTTGAGATGCTGTAAAGAAAGACATTTGGTTACTGTAGTGAAAGCACTGACAATCCACATGCAGGGGAGAGAAGGAGGGGAAAAAGAAAGAAAAAAAAAAAAAGATACGAGTAGAAATGTGACAGTAGGTCAACAAAACCCTGCTCCATACACATCTCGAATAGTATTTGTTACCCTTACTGAATTAAAAACATACTAGAAATATCAGTGGTCCTTAGCAGCTATCTAGTCTTTTTTACCACCGCAGCATAATTGTGCAACACAGCGTACAACGTAGTTTCCTGCCACGCTCCTAAAGCTTCTTAGCACACACCAAGTTTGATCTCAATTTGATTTTCCACGCCCAAGCAACACCGCTACCGGGATGCAAACACAAAGTCCTCTTTGCTGGAACTGCCACGGTTAGTTAGACAAGATGCCCAAATAAATAGCCTAGCACCTTGCTTCCAAAAACCTGCCTAAAAAGTACCGATGATTAAGAAAAAAAGATGACAAAGTCTGCTCTTAAAAAGCACAATGCCTACAGTGGAGAAGGAGATGGGTGAGCAATGGAAAAAAAAAATAAAAAATTATTCCCACGCACACACAGTATGAAAGAAACAATATGATGGTCTCAAGCAGCAGAGAGCAAGCCAGCTTGTTGGGGATAAAAAAAAAAAAGAAAAAAGAAATTGTTAAAGAACACGATGAAATCATCAGGAGTTTAGTTAAGACAGGCCCAGAATTCCTTCATGATGCTGCCGTTTTTGGCTCGCCAATATTAAAAACCAGCTTTCCTCTCCATGAGAGCTGAAGCGCACTCCCACCGCCCAAACGCACAGGGATCCGCGCTCTTACTGCTTTTCTCTTCAGGTTTTAAGAAGGTAGAGGACATCCCGGGAATTAGCACTGGTTAAAATTCCACATCCTTAGAGTCAACACAGACTGGAAAGAAAACGTGGCCCAATGCAGCCTGAGCGTGCCTTGCTTTTAGCACACTCCACTTGGAGGCTCTACGGGGTGTGAATCACAGATACAATAGGCGTTGAGAGACCCACGACTATTAACGAAGCTTTATGTGCCTCAGTTCTACGTGTCAAAAATTCTTGGTTTTCCAAAAGAACTGCATTTACACCTTTTTTTTTAAAAAATATACAAGCACACTTCAGACCACATTCACACAGAGCAACTTACGCATCTGCCTTTCTTCTCTTTAAGAAAATATACAGATATTATTCAAGCCACTACTGCTGCTTTTATCCTCTGCAGGATCCTGTTTTTAAAAAGCCTGGGATTTAATGGTTCCCTTGCTGAATTTTTAAAAACATTCTCACCTAGCCCAGGAGCTGGAATTTTCAGCCCTGCTTACCTCCCTCCTCTGGACATGTGTCTACTCCCTTTTAAACCTGAGGGCAGATAAACCACCCGCTCCGTGTCGGAGGCTGGAAAGCACTTCTCCAGCGCGCAAGGCACAAAACAAGGTGCAAGAGGGAACTCAGCCTGCCAGTGCTTATAACTAACTACGAAACGCAATGGAGAAGCGCTGCCAAACGCAAACTGAATAGGGAAGAACACTTTATAAATATTCTTGAGTGAGGCGCCCTTGTAAGAAACCTGCACTTGTAAGAAACCTGACAAGAGTTCATTAAGGAAGGGGGGTTTTCCAGTTGAACCATGGGCTTATAAAATAGAATAGCAACAGTGAAAAAGTTCCCTTCAGCAATAAGCTGGAAGCTTGTGGCTATAGATAACCTAGCTAACCATGAAGGCAGATTGTTTTCTGTGTGGTTTTACTGGACATTTTCAAGAGCAGGAAGTCCAAATGGTACGATTCAAGTTGTTCTAAAATTTACTTTTCTTGCGCGCTTTCAGCAATCCCATACGAAAACCCACACCAGTCGTACAGCAAGAAATGACGAACCAGCGCAGATATCCAAGGTGACAAAGGGATGCCTTACCTGCCTCTCGCTGACACGAAGGGGGCCGAACACCATGCATTGGATTAGCTTAGCAACCAACATCAGAAAACAGCAGGCAGTGTTCACCAGCACCTGCAAAGAAATAAAGCAGTCAGCAACAAATACTTTTGCCCTATTTAGAAAAAGAGAGAGAGAGGAGGGGAAAGAAGGAGTCTAACAAAACCCACCATTGTTCACAGAATAGTTTAGTTGCCTTTTTTTTTTTTTTTTGGTGAAATTTAAGCCTGGCCTCTTCCAAGACATGTACAGTAGCTGATAAGTCACTTCACTTTTTTTCTAGAAACACTAACACAGTCAGTTGGATACACCAGTATATCCAACATACAAACCTACCTCTTCACCACAAATTGTTTTATACAGATTAGCAAATCTTAGCACTGAGAAAAACAAGGACAAAATTTACAGATCACTGAGGTGTTCATTTTGTTTAACGTACAGCAAATAACTCACAGCTTGAATCTGCTGTTAGAGAAGTAAGATTCAGACATTGTCTCAAAACACACTGAAAAGCACAGACCCCTTCTGCAACAACACGGCTTAAATCCGTCTTGGGAAACTGCTTTAAAGCAAAGCAGCAAGAAGTGGAACACACAGGCCTGGGAAACCTGCTTCTATCATTGACAAGACACTTGTAATTAACTTTTGACCTATGCAAAACACTAATAAAGTGGGGGGGGGGAATGATGAAGCGGCCTCACCCAGTCATTTCTAAAGGATGTACAATCAACTTTTCCAGTGCTCTTAATTTAGGGTCCTGAGACTGAGCTTCAACAGGCTGATCGTGTTGGGTATATTAAAAAATCAGCACCCAAGTCAAAAGCGAGCACGCTGTGGAGCAGACGCCCAACCAATACCACCTTGGACTGACAGACACGTGAAAGCTCAACCAGGTTTCTGATGCCCCCTCGCTCAGCCTTTATTTCAGCTAGAGAAATTACTGAGCCAAGATGCAGGTAACACTGCCAGGTTTGGGTTTCAAGAGCTACAGTTTGTTGGGGGGGGGGTTCTTAAATGATGAGAACACTTGCTCTTACCTGCATGATTTATTTTTAAAATAAAAGAAGGCAAAGTTTGGGCTGGGAATACCTGATGGTGAGCAGGACAGGCAGTGCCTGAAGAAGGGTAAATGCAGAATCCAACAGGCACCGCAGCAAAACACCCCCAGAGCTTTGCCCAAATCCACCCATGGCTCAGGGACAAGCCCAAGCCCTAAAAGTTGAGGCTTTCACAGAGGCTGTCCAAGTTGGAAGGGATCTTTCAGATCATCAAGTCCAACCATCAACCTCACACCGACAAAAACCACCACGAACCCATGTCCCTCAGCACCACGTCTGCCCGGCTTTTAAACACCCCCAGGGGTGGTGACTCCACCGCGTCCCTGGACAGCCTGTTCCAATGCTTGATGAAGCTTTTGGTGAAGAAATGTTCCCAAATACCCATCCTAAACCTCCCCCGGCGCAACTTGAGGCCGTTTCCTCTTGTCCCATCGCCTGTTCCCTGGGAGAAGAGACCGACCCCCCCTGGCTACCCCCTCCTTTCAGGGAGTTGGAGAGAGCGAGAAGGTCTCCCCTCAGCCTCCTTTTCTCCAGGCTGAACACCCCCAGCTCCTTCAGCCTCTCCTCACAAGACTTGTGCTCCAGACCCCTCACCAGCTCCGTTGCCCTTCTCTGGACCCGCTCCAGAGAAGCGAGTTCCCTGAAACCCCATCACCCCGGCGGGCCCTGAAGGGAAGGGGTCCGGGGCCCGGCCGAGCCCCTTCTCCCCTCCCTTCTCTCCGGGACTCCCCTCCCCCTTTATTTTCACACACCAACAACCAAACACCCCCCTCACAAGCCGTCCCCCCAAATCCGCGCTGAGGTGCCGGCAGAGGCCGCGCCGCCCGCCCCCGGTCGCAGGCCTCAGCCGGGCCCGCAAGGCCCCGCCGCCGCCCGGGGCTCACCCAGACGCAGAGGCTGTCGGAGAGCAGGTAGTAAGCGACGTCCAGGGCCCGCGGCCCGGTCGGTTCGCTTCCCGCCGCCCCGCCGTCCTGAGGGGCCTGACCGAGGGCTCGGTAAGCACTGAGGCCGGTGGCCAGCAGGGCCAGGGCGCTGAGGGCCGTGTAGGTGCGGAGGCTGGGCCAAGGGAAGCGCTCCAGGAAGAGCAGCGGCATGGCGGACACCTCGCCGCCGCCCGGCCGCCGCCCGGGCCCCGGCTCGCTGAGGCCTAACGCCCGCCCCGCCGCCGCCCGCCGCCCCTCCCCGGGGCCGGGCCAGGGAACGGGCCCAAACCACCACCCCGCCCGGCACTAACCGCTCCCGGAGCGCTGAGTCACGGCCCGGGCGGCGCTGCCAGGCGGGCCCGGGCGGGACGGGACGGGATGGGGAAGGCGCCGCTTCCCCGCCCGGCCATCGCCCTGACAGAGAGCTACGGGAAAGCGGAGGTTTCTCCTCCGGTAGCCCAGCAACGGGGAAAGGGGACGACAGAGAACGGACGGCGCGTTCCAGGTTCTCCCTCAACAGCAGAAGGACACGGAGCTGTTGGAGCGGGGCCAGAGGAGGCCACGGAGATGCTGGGAGGGCTGGAGCCCCTCTGCTGGGAGGACGGGCTGAGAGAGTTGGGGGGTTCAGCCTGGAGAAGAGAAGGCTCCGGGGAGACCTTGGAGCCCCTTCCAGTCCCTCAAGGGGCTCCAGGAAAGCTGGGGAGGGACTCTGGATCAGGGAGGGGAGCCGCAGGAGGAGGGGGAAGGGTTTGACACTGGAAGAGGGGAGATGGAGCTGAGATGTGGGGAAGAACTTGTTTGGTGTGAGGGTGGTGAGAGCCTGGCCCAGGTTGCCCAAGAGAAGCTGTGGCTGCCCCATCCCTGGAGGGGTTCAAGGGCAGGTTGGAGGGGGCTTGGAGCAACCTGGTGTGGTGGGAGGTGTCCCTGCCCAGGGCAGGGGGCAGCACTGGGTGGGCTTCAAGGTCCCTTCCAACCCAAACCATTTGATGATCCATAGGACCAAAATGAACAGCCCTACCCTTCACTTTTCCAGTATTCTTTCAGTGTTGATCCCACACCGCACAGCTTCAATTTGAGTGAAGCACTGAGCTCTTGCAGTTGCTCTGCACCCAGCTTACTCGTATGGCTGGTGACAGAACCAAGTACTTTGGCAAATCTCAGTTCTCTTGGCAGCAGGCACTGTCCAACAATGCCTTCATAAATGAGGACGTGCACAAGCACCAATGCATCTTCTGATCAGAAGTAGAATTTGGAACCAAGTCTTTTAAAGAGTTGAGCAAAACTACAGAAGGCTAAAGCATTGGGAAGAGACACATCCAACTGGAATTGATGTTTAGCCAAGCACGTAAAAAGAAAAACTCTATAAAGGTTGATATTTACTACCTGCTAGAGACTGAAATGGTGCAGTGAGGAAGAAGTATGAGTATCCCTTGCAGGATGACACAGCACGCTCATATGCTCCAACAGCTCAGCGTAGCGTGGAACCACCTGCATATGGTATTAGCAAAAATATTTCAACATTACCCAAATTCTGTCCTGTAGCTATAGAAAAATATACAAAATTTATCTCTCTTTCCGATTTTAACTGGATCTCAGGCCAGCACAACAGTTTTTGTTGGGGTATTATTTTCTTAAGGGGGTACAGAGGGAAAAGATACACCTTATTATCCCCTTTGAGCCTTGTACGCACAGTAATGCTTCCACATCAGTTCTGGTAAAGCTTTGAGCAAAGGCTACACTTGCCTTTAAGTACTCATACTCCCTCAAAACAGCAACTCTGCTCTATAAGTTTTTTTTTAAAAAAAAAAAAATTCAAAATTATATTGTACCCATTTATGCTATTTAGTCTCTCTCTCAGACTAACCCTCTGCTCAGGGATGCAGATCAGAGCATCCGAATGGGTTAGGTCCTCCTCGACTTTCCAGGATCTTCTGTATTCCTGAAGGAAAGTAATAAAGTTTAAAATATATACCTAGTACAAGTAGGAGACTTGTAGGTACGTAGACTAAAGCAAAAAAATAAAAAATAAATACCAAAACCCAAACCAAACACACCCAAGACAAACAGAATCTGAACCATTTTGTTTAATGTTGTACAAAAAAAATCCGGTGAGTATTACAATGAAAAGTGATTAAAATATCGATATCACATTGCCACACCACTACCTAAACAGTTGAGATTCACTTCTCCATACAATAGAAAGTTTAGTGGCCTTCAAGAAAAGAACAACATAAAAAAAAAAAAAATCCTTGCGTCACACGTATTCTTTTCTCTACATTTTTAAAGCTGTGCTCACAGAGACGGCTTCTTCTATCAGGCTCTTCAGGCTTGAGGGAACTCAGTTGTAAATAAAGTTGAACCTAAAATGAAAAGGATTTTACCCAGTGAGGAATGTTCATTCTTTTTATTTAAGTGACATTTTGGAATGAATAAGGAAACATTTTGTTTGTGTTCTTTATAAGCCTCCGTCTGGTATCCTTGGCTGCACAACAGCCGGGGTTTTTGCTGGTACTCAGGAGAAAGTATCTGCTCTCTTTAGAGCGGGGAAAAGGGGGAAGCCCCCAGAACTGCCCAAACTGGGACAAAATAGAGGAAAAAAACAGCTTGATACAAGCCAAGATGGGCAATACTGGTGGTGACACTCTGTTAACAGACTCTTTTCATCCAGGTAGGTGGATGACAGCGCTACTTCCCCGAGTAAAAGACTGACAGCCTGTGGGATGCCCCAACATTTGCTGAAGGAACAGAAACCAGTCAGACCGGAGCGTGCTGGAGACCCGAGGCAGGAGCCATTTTCAGGTAAGAAAACCAAAGAGCGTGTTCGCTGGGAAAAGGACAGAAAAAAAAATACAGCTGTCCCTACAGACGCTTGTGTTATAAAGGTGCGACACATTATAAACTCTACTACACAGAGTCTAACAACCCACCACACTTCATCAGCCCAAAGCTGTGATAACACGCACACCTCATTCAGTGCTTCAAACGCGTGTCTCGGCTTTTACTCTCACACTGTCCCTAACAACACCTAGAAGAAGCTGTTCCATAGCCTGTGCACACCTTCGCCCTCACTATGTTTCACATTTTCCTTTGCTACCGCTGCTAGACAGGACTTTGGTGCTAGCAAGTTGCCATCAGTGCCTCTAAATTGTCCATCACCTCTTGTCTGTGGTAGATTCTAAGCTCTTTGGAATAGCTGAATCCTTTTCACAGCTGGTAGTGCCTAGCCAAGAACTAGAATATAAATAAAGTCCTAATATACCTGCTCAAAAGTTGAGGAAGGCTGGAAATAATGGGTCCATATCCTGGCGCATTGTCGTAGAGCTCAAACAACGGTGCAGCGACCAGCTTGTAATTTTTTGGGACTGCAAACAAAGCTACAAGCCAAATGCAAGTTGATTAACAAGAAAAACCACCACACATTCAGCCAAGGTATCACCGTCCCGTGTCCTATCCCCCTCCCCCTCAAAACAAGGTCACTATATATAGCACTAGTGTAGGTTTATTCCTTTTCTAATTAAATATGAAGTCCATATGCTGTACATATACTGATGGAGGAGCAGGAATGAAAATTTACTAGCAACTCATGTTAAGGATCACCTGTCTTCAAAACCAATACCAGCATTTATTCTTGTAGTGATCAACTATAAACAGCTGCAAGCAGATGAACGCAACCATACTGCCATATTTCCTTGCATGAAATGCAAGCGTTTAGAGATTGTTATAAATACAACCCTTTGCTGCAAACAAACACTTACCCTTTTCTTGAAGCTGGACCAAGAAAAGCTTTTTGTGCTCTTTCGGTTTTGTAATATGAGCTGGGATATAGGGATACTGGAAGAAAAAAAAAAAACATAAAAATTGGTTGTACAGAGCTTTGAAAATATTGTGCAGTCTTAAGTGCTACTTTATAAATTATCAAGCACTGCGCAAGCTTTCAATGTGTCATACATTGTTCTTTTGCGTCATCAGCTAATGAAAACCACTTGTATAAGAAAGTACTCAGAAAGGACTGTCACAACTATTGACAGGATGTAAGTACTCATGAGCAAACAACCCAGCAAGACAGAAATGCACAACAGCAAACTGAGCAAGTATTTTCAGTATTAAAGCATTTAGAAATAGGGTAGAGAGAGTATTTTATTCACAGTTCCATACGCAGCAATGCAGGAGTTTCCATTGTGGCTAAAACGAGGATTTAAATGGTGTGTCTGGCTCGGGGCAGGACTGGAAGCTGTTACATCCAGCGGTTTCTCATCCATCAGGACAGGCGTGAGGAGGGAGAGGGGAGTTTCCACAAGAAAAAGTTTGTGGTTTCTCCTCAGCCACAGAAAGGAGATGAAATAAGTGGGGGAAAAAAAAAAAAAAAAAAAAACCACCAGAAAAACTAACTGCTCATGCAGCAGGTACTCAAGAGACCCCAACTGGTAGTTGAAGGCTTTCTGGAAGAGAAATCAGTACTTCACCGAGGAAGATGAAAGTCAACTTAAGTACTCACCTGTGGAGGTTCAAAGTTCGGTCTCCACCAGTTGCCAATGCAGTCATCAATCACCCAGTCTTGCTGAACACCATCCTGACGACCCAGTATCTACCAAAAATCCAGTTACAGTCAAAACTCTAAATACCCCAAGTCATTTTTTTTTTTAGAAAACATACAGTGAAAGCATGAAGGCTTGCTGTAATAAGGGTCTGGTGTAGTTCAGAGCTGCTCTGGGACAGGTTTTAATAGATTTTTAAGAGTATTTTTGTATAAAGTGACATTTTCTAGCAAAAGCCTCACTTCAGAGAGCATTTCAAATTCCATGCTGCATTCAGTCAGACCATTCAGGTGGGAAGAAGGAAAGGCATTGTGATGCTACCTGACAGAATTCATTTAGGCTACACTGGAGAGCATGGGAGGTTAATTGCTCCATTGGGAAGACTATCTCAAAGACAAATCCTCATCCATTGTGCTCCTCAACGTAATTTTAGTGCCCATCTGCACACTCACTTGCCCGAAGCCAGCCAAAAAGCAAAGCTGCAAATGACCACAGAGCTTGAGCAGCAGGAGGAGCTCAGCCACTAGACTGCTCTGTCACACTCACGATGCAGATAACAAATAAAGCAGTGAGTTTTTATTTAACTACCTAAGAATATCACAAAAGCATCAAAATAACAGAAGCGATAAGGAGACGACTGAAGCTTTGGCTTATTCTGTGAACTCTAAAATAATCCAATGTTCTGGTATAGCAACGCAACAAAAGAAAACAGACCTCTGTCATTAAGCGTTTGAGCCCTTCTACCTCATCTTCTCCGGGATTGAGTTCACCGCCAGGTCTGTTAAAATAATCAATGACGAAAGCTAGAGTTATGTTACGGTGCATTTACAGACTTCCACGGGTAAGTTTGGATGTGCCTCCAGGCAGGGAGTTACAAATTCACTCGAAGCCCTTAAATCAGAAGATCCAAATCCAACTGTCGAATTTGAAGACAGCAGGAAAGCTTTCACCAAACCCGTGTCTCAGGTGACTACTGTATGTCCCTTAACAAAAACCACCCGTTATATAAAACACTTTAACTTCAGCAGGACAAGGTATAACAATATACATGATAATAACTGGGACACTCAAAAGGTAAAGTTTTAACAATAACGTAAAAGCATAACAAGTTGAAGAAAAGGTTGCAAATACTGACAGGTATTTGTTCTGATCTCAAAACCAGCACTCACTGAAGCACACAAACAAAACTCATGTGGGGAACCATCCTCTATTCGATGCAAGGTTAATAAAAAAAAACTGAAAACACATTTTCATCATGACAAATTTTTTAAAAACTTGTAGAGCCCAGCCTGTTTTGCCCACTCACATCCCCTAAGTCAAGATGTCAAAAAAGAACCCAGATAAAACATTAGATTTCACACACACACAATTCAGAACAAACAATATAAATGTTAAAAAACATAAGACCAAGGACACAAGGAGGATAACTCGAGACAAGTCAAGCCCATTCAGTTTTTAAAAAAAAAAAGTAAACAAGCACCACCACCATGACTATAATCATATAGAATCACAGAATGGTTCAGGTTAGAAGGAACCTTAAAGACCATTGAGTTCCAAGCCCCTACCCTGGGCAGGGACACCTCCCATCAGACCAGGTTGCTCAAAGCCCCGTCCAACCTGGCCTCGAACACCTACTAAAATTTCACTCTGGCACTGATAACCATCAGATGAACTGCAGCAATTTTCTCAAACTCAGAAGCCTACCTTTCCTGCTCTACCCAGCTCTCCCAGCAGTTTGTAAACACATATCATTCTGCATTTTCTAGGGTTTATTCCTTGAGCTTCTCTTTACCATTTTTTGCGGCCACAGCATAAGCATATTTAAGCAGAACAGCTTTCACAATGTAAGAACAACACACTTAACTACTGATAAGTGTTAAAAAGGATTTTACCGGTGATGCGCTGCAACTAAGATTTCCAGCTGGTTCAAAACTGTCACCCCACTCATGAGCAGAGTCAGACAAATAGATTTGAGATGAAATGTATTCATTCCCACAGGAAGTCTTTGCAAAAAATAAATTTCATTCAAAACATCCACCAGTCAACACCACTTTAACCCGCGTGTGTGACAATAACGTTAAACTACAGGTTACATTGAAGAAATAGACACTTACAGCTTGAAAAAAGTCGTCCCCAGCTGCAGTAAGAGCACGTGGGGCAGCCTGTGCTCGTGTACAATCAGAACCCCTTCCACCGTCCGCCTCATGCCGATCTTGTCAAACTCTTCCCTCATGCGCTGGAACCGAGCTGCCACCGAACTGTCCTTCTCGTACAGGGGTTCCTTTGTACCAAACGTGTAATTTGTCAGAGGATACCTGTAAGGGGGAAGAAAATACGTTACTGCATAGCACGAAATCTAAATGTAAATCACTGTGACACAGCATCCACTCCGAGGCAGAACCTTCTGTGCTCGATGGAACGGTATCTCATTCATATCACTGGGCCAGAAGTTCTGATTTGTGATTTACAGGACCCCTGTCGCACCAAGATCTGCACACACAAGTGCAGAAAGCCCTGCCAATCGACACGCCAGCGTGGTGCCTGTTCAGAAGAAGGAAAGAAGCCCAGAAGAACCAGCAGCAGCTGTTATTCAACAGCCACCCTTCTTTGATCTCCGCACCGCAGAGAAAAGGCAGCCGAGGCTCTGAGAGGAGCTGGGAAAGGGACAGGAGAGAAAAGCTCTGCTGGGAAGGAAGGAAGCTGCACAGGACAGTGCTTTTTCTGCCGAAGTAAATGAAAAGCCTGGAGAACTGAACTGTCAGAAGTGGTTTTGTTTTGAAGTGGGAAATCAGACATCTGGATCGCAGAAGAGGAGAAGTGCTGAGCATCTAAGGGCAGGGCTGGAGCCTGGGGTAAGATCATGAGTTTGAGCAGATCACTGCGGGGCTAGGTGCTGGACCTTTGCCTCCTCTAGCGACAGCACAGTGGAAACTCCAGAGATTTCCCGAGGGAAGAGGGACTGAGAAGAGTCAGAAAAGAAAGGAAAGCTTCGGCAAGAAATTGGTCAGTCCCAGAGAGCACAGAGGGCAACAGGGAAGTGTTACTGTAAATCCAAGTACCACAGCTGTGTGTGACAGCACAAGGCCTGAAGGGAAGACAGGGTCGTCAAAAAGGGAGAGGAAAATGGGTTCTGGGCAGAGCAGTAACAAATTCTCACCATGGTTTTATTGGCTTGTGGCGTACAGCAACTGAATTAACAGATCAAATGACTGATTTAATGGGCAATTTTTTCCTTAAGATGCGTCTCATCATGTATTGTAATCCTTCTACAATACTTAACCATGTCAAATTTAAGTAGCATACACTCTTCTCCCACTCACCCCCTTTTCCCCTCCAAATCTTCCACAGGTTTTACAGTGGCAAAATCACAACCCAGCTGCAGTTGTTGGAGCCCTTTCTCATGTACATGAGGGAGCCAAAACAACCACTTTCCTAACTGCAGGTTAATTTATTAGCCAGCTCCCCTCCTTTCACTTACGGCTTAAAACCATCTACATTTCTTTTTCCATTCATTTCCATTTTTAGATACACAAATAGCTTTATTAATAGTCTACTATGCTAACCTACTATACTAATGGCTGTACATTAGCCTGTACACCAAAACCCTTAGCCTATACTTTAAAAAGACAAAATGATGCTGATAACACAGCTTCCTGCCAAGTTTTTTTTCCAGAAACAATACAAAAATATTCCAGTTTCTGAAGCTCATAGCTGAATTTCTGCAAGACTCCTTCTAACTGTGAATAAATTCAGCTATACCAAAAAAATACACGAGTCTCTGTGATTAATAGCTAAAATTAAATACTGATTTTTGTACTTAACTTTTTTTTCATAGTTAACAAGTTTCTACAGCTTGACAGATGCAGTTATCAAAAAACGCATCCATCTGAGTTTACTGGAAGAAGCTCAGTACATGGCTTCTTATACCAAAAAAGTAAATCTTCGTCACAAATAGTTTGTATCTCTGACAGAAGTTAAGTTTTCTCCGGTAGCAACCACTCTGAATTTAAATTACAACATCTGCACCAGCTAGCCAGCAGACACCAGGCACACACAACCACATCCTACTGACTACAGGGGGGAAGCCCATAACCCATCCAGGCCAAAAGCCTGTTTCTCTCTCTGCCAGCAAAAAGCATACCAGAGGAAAAGCACGTGTGATGTTCACCACACCTAAATACTCCCTGACTTTGTTATTTGGAGATCACACTTTACAGAACGGTTTGGGTTGAAAGGGAGCTTAAAGCCCATCCAGTCCCACCCCCTGCCCTGGGCAGGAACACCTCCCACCACACCAGGTTGCTCCAAGCCCCCTCCAACCTGCCCTTGAACCCCTCAGGGATGGGGCAGCCACAGCTTCTCTGGGCAACCTGGGCCAGGCTCTCACCACCCTCACACCAAACAAGTTCTTCCCCACATCTCAGCTCCATCTCCCCCCTTCCAGTGTCAAATCCTTCCCCCTCCTCCTAGGGCTCCCCTCCCTGATCCAGAGTCCCTCCCCAGCTTTCCTGGAACCCCCTGAGGGACTGGAAGGGGCTCCAAGGTCTCCCCGGAGCCTTCTCTTCTCCAGGCTGAACCCCCTCAACTCTCTCAGCCTGTCCTCCCAGCAGAGGGGCTCCAGCCCTCCCAGCATCTCCATGGCCCTCCTTGATACCAATATATCCACCCTCAGATGGCACCACTTGGGGATCAAGGGCCGTGGTGCAGACCAGGGGACTGTCTCTTTCCTCCAGGGATGGGGCAGCCACAGCTTCTCGGGGCAACCTGGGCCAGGCTCTCACCACCCTCACACCAAACAAGTTCTTCCCCACAGCTCAGCTCCATCTCCCCTCTTTCAGTGTCAAACCCTTCCCCCTCCTCCTAGGGCTCCCCTCCCTGATCCAGAGTCCCTCCCCAGCTTTCCCGGAGCCCCTTTAGGGATTGGAACGCGCCGTTCTGGCGATGGCTAGCAACCTTTCGGCACCCACAACACCCTATAGCGTGGCGTCCCACAGCTTAACAGCCCGCCCTTGCAGGGGCAAACAGACCCCTGGCCGGCAACCGGGCCCTCCCGCCACTCCCCTTTCAGCCCCCGGGCCGGGGATGGCCCCCGCAGCGCCGGTGCTGAGGAAAAACCCCCCTACAGGCTGCCCAAGGGCAGCCCCAGGGGTGCGAAGGGAGCGGGGAAGGGCTCGTTAACGGGACGGGAGGGGACGGGCCCGGGCGGGCCTGAGGCGGCGCTCACAGGTTGATGGTCCTCTCCAGCGTGAGCGGTTTCGTCTGCTGGATGTATTTGTTCCCGAACTGGTTCACCCCGCGGGGCCAGCCGGTCTGCGAACGGTTGGGCGGCACCACGGACATGGCGGCGAGGGAAAGCGGTCAGCGCTCAGCCGCGGGAACGGCGTCCGCCATTAACCTCCCCGCCAGGCCCCACACCCGCCGGAAACCGCCCTGCCGCGCTTCCGCCGCCGCCACCATAGAGAGGGGGCCGCTCTGTCCTCTCCCGCCCTCTCATTGGCACTCTGCCGCCTCGCCCCGCCCTCCCACCTCGCTCTGATTGGTCAGCGCAGCGCGCCCGGCGCGATCCGATTAGCCCGGCGGGCCGAGCGGTGCCTGCTGGGAGTTGTAGTCCGGCAGGGCCGTCAAGCACCATGAGCACCAAGCGGCGCCGCGCTTCACCGGTGGCGGCGGGGAAGAAGCGGGGGAAGCGAGAGGCACCCGCCGAGCTCTGCGCCGCCCTGAGGGACGCGGCGCTGCGGGAGCGGGCGGCGGCGGCCTGGGGCGGCGGGGAGCCGCTCCGCCACGGTACGATCTCCTTTCCCCGCGGCGCGGCCTACGCGGCGGCGGCGGGCCCCCGCTTCCCCTCACCGGCGGCCTTTCCCTCACAGAGGCGGCGGCGGTGGAGCAGGCCCCGTTCCGGCACGGCGTTATCCCCGGCTTCCTGGCGAGCCCGGCCTCGGCGGAGGCGCTGCGAGACGAGCTGCTGGGCCTCAGCTTCCACCGGCGGCGCAACGATCTCCTCTCGCTGCGGCAGGTGGGCCCCGGGCCGGGCCGGGCAGCGCCGGGGTGGGCTCCGCCGCCCTAACCCCCGTCCCTTCTTCTCTTCCATGGGCCGCCGCAGTCCGAGGAGCTGGGGGGAAGGACGGAGCCCCATGTCGCCGCGCTGAGGTAAAGCTGCTGGGCTGGGGACTTTGCCAGCTCCCGGTGAGCTCGGGGAGGGGAACAGCCCCGGCCCCCTGCCCGGGAGAGGTGAGAGCTGTGGCCACCTCTTGCCAGAAACCGGCCCTGAAGAGGTGACTCTGTGTAGGTCGCAGCCCTGAAGTCAGTTAAGGGCTCCCCTCTGAGCACTGCACGCTGATTCAGCCCTCGCGTTGTCTGTCACTCCTGTCACTTCCAGCTCGCCGCTGGTTGTCGTCAGCGGTGGTGGAAACGCCGGGCTGTTTCCCTGGCTGGCTCCGGTGTGGTGCTACAGGAACAGGGTGTCTCTGCTGGGAACGGCATCCTCAGCTTCCCTGGAGGGGTTCAAGGCCAGGCTGGAGGGGGCTTGGAGCAACCTGGTGTGGTGGGAGGTGTCCCTGCCCAGGGCAGGGGGTGGCACTGGATGGGCTTTAAGCTCCCTTCCAACCCAAACCATTCTGTGATCCTATGACTGAATAGTTGGGAGGGAGATAATAAACTGTGGTGATGTTTTGTAACACGTGAGGATGCTTACCATGTGTGCTTGGCTTCCCAGGCATGCTCTTTGTGAAGAATTCCGAGGGTGGCTTTCTGCTGTGACCCAGATTGAGCTGGAGCCGACTATTGACCTCTCCTGTGCCAAATACGAATATACCGGTCAGTCTATACGTACTCCTTCTCCCAAAGCTGCTATGGGTCTATAGGAAACCACAGAATACCTAATTACATAAACCCCCCACAGCCCCTTTCTAGTTCCAAAAGGTTGCTAGAAGCTATCAGCAGATCAAAAATGAAGTCCCAATTACAGAAAAAAAAAAAAAAAAGCCCTGTTGCTGTAGTCATGTTGCTGATGGCTTTAACTGGGCCCAGCCTTGCTGCACGCCCCCGTCCTTTCGGAGCCGTGCAGCCCATGTTTGCACGCCCACTGCCGTGCAAAGGGGTGATGTCTTCAGCTTCCAGTTGAGTTTGTGAAGTCCGATGCTAAGCTGTGACCTCGGCGAGTCCAGGTTACAACTGCACCTCCCCTTTTAGCCATGAAAAAAATCACTGTAGGAAGGGGAAAATTTTTACTGCTGTCAACTCTACTTTTGCGCAATGAATCGTTGGTCCAGCTTTTCCGTTCGCAGGGCTCCCCCTCTATTCCAGCAACAAACCTACTCAAAGGGCAGTGCTGTATTTAAAAGAGCTTGATTGGTTATTTCATTCAGGAATCTCTGTCTGCTCTGCTCCACGGTGGCTGTGGAGGGGTGGATGACAAGTTACAACTGCCCCTACCTTCGGAGTGGGCTAATCTGCTGATTGTAGTGCAATCCCGCAGAAATTAATCTTGCAAATCTTGGGCTGGTGATGCTGACGAGTGAAAATGCAGTTCTTGGAAAGGGCTTGTTTTTTCTTGTCGTGCTCTTGCGGGGACAAAGCTGGGAAGCAGCTTCGCGGGGACTGACTCACGGGTGCGCTGGCAAGGCGCCACTGCAGCAAAACGTGTGTGGTTGCAGATGTCTTGCTGTGCCACGACGATGAGCTGGAAGGTCGGAGAATTGCTTTCATCCTCTACCTGGTGCCACCCTGGGAGAGAAGCGACGGGGGAACGCTGGACCTGTACAGCTCCGACGGTAAGAGCTGCAAGCCCAGCCTTAGAGGGCTGAAAAAGACGTTTACGCTCCCCCTTGGAGCAGCTCTCTCTTCAAACAGGGCAGAGTTTCTCCTTTCTCCAGAGAAGCTGGTAAAATCGTGTAGAGATGGGCTGTAGGGGGCTTTGCAGGCAGTGCTAATGGGTGGCAGCAGAGGAACTGGAGAAGGTAATGAAAAGGGAAATCCCTTTTTTTCCATATTTGTTTTTTTCCAAGGGCTGAGAGTGGAGACAGGATGGAAGCGGTGCCAGTAACTGTGCTTGGAACTCTAAAGTGCTGGAGATAGATAACTTTTCTTTCCAGCAGCAAAAGTCCACCAATTCCTCATCGAGTCCTTGCTCTGAGCTCCATCCCTTACACCCAGGTGTATGGCCAGTCGCAATGTCATGAAGTCAAAGAGAAATAGCAGTTTCTAGTGAGTTCCAGTTCATGTCTTAACCAGAGTATGTGTTCTTCCTCCTCAGAACACTTTCAACCACAGCACATCGTCAAGTCATTAGTGCCTTCGTGGAACACGCTGGTTTTCTTTGAAGTGTCTCCAGTCTCTTTCCACCAGGCAAGGAGCTGTCTTTTGTTCATTTTTTTGATTCTCATTGTTGTGGTTATTCATTCCGTGCGTTATTACAGTCCTGGTGGGGAGGAAGAAGGGAAAGGGAGAAGTGTGGGTAGAACGGACACTCGTGTGTGAAGGGCAGGACTCGAAGGAGGACAAGAACTGAGAAAGCCAACTTTAAACTGCCAGTCCAGCATCCTGGGGGAAGAAGAATTAAAGGGGTTGCCCACCAGAGTCTTTAACTGCTAGGGCCAGGGTCCCTTTGCAGCAGGTGACTCCAGGGAGCCAACGGGTGCCCCTTGAAACTCCACACACACACATAGAGCCATCAGATTTCATAAAAGTAAATAATTTAATTGAAAGCCCCAGGCGCGGGGTCAGGCCGGGCTGGGTGCCTCCAGAGAGGGCCGATGAACAGAGAAGTCCCTGGGCAATTGTACCCACATGATCTACACACATGCCATTCATGCAACTTTTAGTCCAATGGTGATTTTTGGTCTGGGATCTTCTAACACTTTACTGAATTCTTTTTCTGTGTCCAGGCAGGCCACTCACTACTCATATCTTTTTGATTTGCAGTCTCTGCTGGGGGTTGTCACCTCCTCATTTTCTGGTTTGTGCTTCGTGTGCACCTGTGCTCTCTGGCAGAACACAGGGAACTGAAAAATCCCAGATTTAGGGAAAAACACTACCACAGCCATCAGTGTGTTATCGATATTTTCCTCATGCTAAAAGACTAAACACAGCACTGTACTGGCTGCTAGGAAAATTACTAAGAAAATTAACTCTTGCTGAAGCCTGTAAGCTGCAATAATCTCCCTGCTCATGCTAAGTAAAGCTAGGCAAACAGCATCAATCACACCATGTTATAACCCTAAGTCATTTATTCTAATTAAAACTTACTTATTTAAGCTAAACAACTAATATCACTCAACAGCTGTTGGTTTGGCTGCGGTGACGAGAGAGGTTTTTGTTTGTTTGCTTGTTTTAAACTAGCTCACAGTGCAGATGCTGTGACTTTGCCCCATAGGGCACTGCACAAGATACGGCTTTACCCTCTCTCTAACACAGATGTAACGGGGTTCCCCTGTGGCAGAAACGCTGATATGGTTAAGTAGGACTTTGTAGCACTTACCAGAAAGGAGCCTGGAAACGGGATGAATAAGTGTGGGGAACTACAAGATACAGACACCCAGCTGGAATCTGAAACTCATCCTTGGACTGTAACAATCAGGGCCAAAGAGCAGAAGGTTAGAGAGGAAGATCAGTGATGTAGGTTGGGTACATCCTCAGCTAGACCACTTAGGGTTTTACTTCTGGGTCATTTATGTCTTACAGTTAAATAACAGAAGGATCTACTTGGTCACTGCCCTCATTGTTTTCAGGGAGTCATAAAAATCCACGTTCCTCTTAGCCTCGTGACTGCCTCCTACTGACCTAAACTTAATCCCACGTGTTAGCACTATCCAGTCCTGTGCCCTCTCTCTGATACAGTTAACACCGTCAATAAACTCAGCTTAAATCATAAACTTATTTTTAAAATCAGCGCTGAGCTGGGAGTGCTGTGAACCAGACCCTCCCAGATCTGGTTGTGCTCAGAGTTATTTGCTGAAGCCCTGCATCATTTCTTCCACCCTTTGGTCAGTAAAGCAAATTACTGATAGAGGACTGTGTCAGGGTCAGACCCATACGAAGCCTTTGCAGCCTCAAATCCCTCTCAGGCATTGGGCAAAGAGCATTTAGTCACTAATTCCTAACAGATCTTCAGGTTTTGGACTTTGTGGTGTACGAAAGGGCCACTCACTCCAGCTCTCTAAGAAACAATAAGAGCCAAAAACCTTTCAGAACAAACTCTGTTTCTTCGTCCTGTTCTAAAAACAAAACAAACAAACAAAAACCCAGTGCAAGGACTTCGTGTGCTATTCAAAAATTCACAGTTTGTGGCTTGCAACCGGTCATAAGGGGATGGCTTTCTTTTCACACTGCCATAACAGCACAGCGCCCTACAATGTGAAATTGTTTCATTTAGCCCATTTTACCTCAGCGTGCAATTTGATGAAATCGAGGTTTAACGGTGCCCATCACTCCGCGAAAGCCAAGGGTTCCCACAGACCAGGTAAAAAGCCGGGACAGAGGGGTTGCTCTTAGTCTGACGGATAGATAGACCTTTAATCCAGAGGCAAAAGCATCAGGCAAATGCTCTTGACGAAGGCTTGTATTACGACACTTTTTAAAAATTAAAAGACAAAAAAGTAGATCGATACAGTCTGCAGTGACCCACAGATGCTCAGTGTTTGCTGAGTTTCCAGATGAAGCTGTGACAGCTAATTTTTGCAGCCTACGATAGCTGGTTCTTCAACAGAACAAACGGTTAGGAAACTAAAATGCCATCGCCTTTAATAACGGAATGACTCAAAGCTCTCAGAGAGAAGGAATGGATTCTGCTGGGAGCTTGGAGTAAAAGCTTGCTCTGGGATTTTGGAAACCTGCAATGGACTTGAGCATCAAAATTTGCTTAAAACCCTCTTTCTGTAAGCCAAGAATAACCCAGCCTGGTCTAGCCCTTGTCTGACTTCTCTGTGTACGTGGCAGGCTCTCCGGAGTCTCTGTGGTGCCTGTTACCAGCTGGTCCTTAAACGTTTTGTGTTCTGAACAGTAACACGCTGCTCGATGTTGTTCCAGGTGTCGGAAGTTCTGGCGGAGGAGAAGTGCCGCTTGTCGGTGAGCGGCTGGTTTCACGGGCCCCCCATCGTCAGACCCACACGTCACATCGAAGCCCCCCTGCCCAGGAGCCCACACATCCCCTACGATGTGAGTAACACACCCCACTTCTGCTTCTCTGCTTTTTTCTTTCTTTAATATCCCTGAAATACCTGTTACGGGATGCGCTGATGCTTGGGGATGCTTTAGACTTTAACTCATCCCTTTTTTTTTTTAGTTAACTTTTTTTCCTTCTTTCCTCTCCATAAATTCATAGCTGGTTTCTTTCTTGTATCCCTTTCTCAACTCTGTACATTTTGCATGCCTACAGTAGTGCAGAGAAGGCAGCAAATGCTCATGGTGCAATTGAAAACAACAAAAAAAGGAAGGAAGGGAGCGTGTGTGTGGAGGGATCCAGCCCTGCCGCCAGCTGGGGAAGGGGAAGCTAGGGAATCCTTTTCATTTTTCCAAATCCAACGTTCAAATCCATTTCCCTTCCAGCATGAAATCTTGTACGAGTGGATCAATCTGGTTTATTTGGACATGGACTCCCAAGCTCAAATCCAGGAGGAATTTGAGGAGCGATCAGAAATTCTCTTGAAGGATTTTCTAAAGGTGAGCCCAGCGGTTCAATCTGATGCGGTCTCCGGGACAGGTCACAGGGCTGGCAGGTACCACACGTCACTCAGGCTGGGAAAGCCCTTGCTTGTTCCACTGTCAACTGAAACACCTTCTTAGTTTCACTCCCTGCCCGGGGAATGGACCAGAGGAGCTCCAGAGGTCCCTTCCAGCCTCAACCATTCTGTGATTCTGTGGATGGATTCCCTCTGCAGGCACACCGTTCCGGAGGGACTCACCAAAAATCAAACACTTCAACATTCCCGTTTCCTACAAGAAGCAAAGCAGAAGGATTGCAAACACCTCATCCTTCCTGCTTCGTAGCCTTGAAGTGACCAGAGGGTCCTTCCTGGTCCCTCAGCTCTCACAGCACTTGGGGAACTCGACCCGTGTGGGAAACAAATGACCCCTAACGGTTTTGTCTTACTTGAAGGGCTTTCTCAAGGCTGATTCTCCTCTGGTTTACCGGGCATCTGTATCTCAGTGAAACTGCATCCTCACCCAGCAGAAAATCCAAGAAGCATTTGATACCCGTTGGTCCCTGGCATAGAAAAGCCATGCTGCCCGCCCAGGCGGTGCCCCTCAGCTCAGCAGTCCTTGGGAGCCCCAAGCAAGTTTGAGAAAAAAAAAATAAATAAATAAATAAAATAGAATCCCTTATCCTTAAATTTTCTGCGCTTTCTCACCTAGAAAGAAAAGTACCAACTGCTGTGTGAAGCTTTGGAGAACAAAGACATCCAGTGGAGCAGCCGGGGCCCTGCCAATAAAAGGTGGGGAATGACAGCGCCCGGCAGGAACCGCCATGAGCCCGCGCTGGTTGATGCTGCCCCCATGGACGTGGTCCTCGCTGGTTCTCCAACAAGGAGCGACATCTGCTGATACATCTACTGTCTTTCAGACTCTACGAGGCGGCGGAAGAAGACAGCCTCCCCGACATCCTGAAGAAGTTCCTGCAGTTCTTACGCTCCGAGGCTTTGTTTTTACTGCTTTCCAACTTCACCGGCCTAAAGCTCCACTTCCTGGCTCCCTCTGAGGAGGAGGAGGAAGAAGATGCTGGGGAAGGAAGAGCAGCGGGCAGCCCCGGGGACAGCAGCCCCAAAGCTGAGCAGGAAGAGGCTGATGGCGCTCCCTGCCAGCCGGAGCAGCCCGACGACGTCCCTGAAGCACGAGGCGGCGAGAGGCGGAACGGTGAGTCCGGCGGCAGCAGCGGGGCGAAAGGGCGGGAGCAGAGCCCTGACGTTAAGGACGTTGGCAGCAGGATTCCCAGTGGCTTTTACGGAACCAAGGCACCAGCACATCCGGGGCACTTGAAGCACGTCAGGCTGGGTGTCCAAAATAAGTGACTATTGCAAAAGAATTGGGAATAAAAACGACCGATTTGAAGATACCGTTTTGAACAGACTTAAGCCTCAAGCGTGGGATTTCTGTAGGAGTTCAGGCATGGGTGAGGGGTGTGTGTTAATTAATTGCCCGATAATCTTTTTCCAATAATTACACTCCTGCTTCATCTAAAGTAGATTCTTGTATGAGACCAAATCAAAAGGAAGAAAGTGAACAGAGTGGGAGTAAAGATCACTAGAATCGGAAAACCAATAATCCCTAATCCTAGTTTTAATCCTAAAACCAGGATTAAACCTTTCAGAAAACGCTCCCAGCCTAAATAACCACTTCGTTGTCAGCAATGAGATAATCACTGTTACAAAAGATTAGATTAAATTGGGATTCATGGAATGGTGCTGTTTACTTAAAACAGTGCCTCAGAAGGGTAGAATTTTTGAAAATGCTCATCAAGCAGGTTAGCGGATGCTGAAATAAAAGGTAATAAAAACCCAAATCCTACTGAAAAGCCCACCAGAATACTTACCTGGGACAAAGGCTTTGTTTTTCTGATTTCCAGGACTAGTCATTTTGCCTCTTCTACCTGCCACGTTCCCACTGTATGATTTTAAATTCACATACGAGGAGGGCGTAGTTTGAGGCTGCGGGGACTGAAAACTGAGCTAGAGCCATGGGAAAAGAAAAGCTTCCCCAAATTCTGACCTACCTCTTGGGACAGCAAGTGAAGAGTGAGTTCAGAGCAACGTTCTTCTTCACTGAAGCATCTGGTCGTTTCAGGACTTCCAGCACAGACAGGTCGCAGGCTTTTGAAGTTCGGAACGCTACTTTGGAGGGGGGGAAAAAAAAAACAACCAAAACCCTGAAAACAAAAGGAGAAAGTGGTTAAACCAAAGCCCATCGCAGCTTGGTCCCTTCCAAAGAGCAAATCTTAGCCCGGCTCCTCCACGTCGGTCAAAGCACGTAACTTAGGGCCACCTCTAGGAAAAAAGTTAATGTGAGATCTGTGGTTTTGCTTTGTCTTTGTGTTTCCTGGGGCGGGCAAACACAGCTCCGGGGTGGCGTGGCAGCGCAGGGGCTTGTCCCCTACGGGCCTTGAAGATCGGCGGGCGTCAGCTGTCGTACAATTCTTCATTGTTTTCCCTGGCTTGTGTCTCCCCTCTCCTAGGCTCGGGTACCCCCGTGTGCGCCGGGGAGCTGAGGCGCTGGACCCACGGGCACTACACGCTCGTCCACGACGCTCAGGCAACAGAATTTGCTCTCGACCTGCTCTTCTTCTGTGGCTGCGAGGGTAAGCGGGCGAAACGCGAGATAGAAGTCTCTCCTTACCTGAACGAAGGACTTTTGAACCCTCAGCAGCGCTACAATAGCCAAAATTTCCCTGCTTTTTCCTACCTAGAAGGGCTCTGCAGACTTTCTCCTCGTCCTCGCTTCTGCGGAAGCCCCTGCACAAAGATTGGGGAGTGTGGCCTTGGGACCAGCTTTCCAGCTGGAGCCAGGAGGTGGCGCTTGGGCAGAAGGAAAGGCTTCGTCTCCCAGAGCTTTCCTCTCACCGAGCTGTGGCCGGGAGGGTTAGGTGGCCAGAGTCGCTGCTAAAAGTGTTCCGTTTCACCCCTTTTTCTCGTCAAAATTACCGCTGCCTCCAATTCACAGAGCCCAGGGTTTTCAAAAGTCACGTCTGGGCATTTTAGGGCTGATTGCTGGTTAGATAGCGGTGAAAACAAAAATCCAAACGTAAGGGTTTTGGACCGGCTGAGCCCAGAATGCAAGGCTGAAACCACCCGGCACATGCCGGGAATTATACTGAAAGCCTTTTGCATATCTGCTGAGGCAAAACCGCTCTACATGCGAGGAGCAGAGCGCCAAGCAACCTTAAATGGCCTGTCTGTGGTAAAAGGCAAGGCTGGTGCATTTGCTTCAAGCTGTCTCTGATTTGAAAGAAAAGAAAAGAAAATAGACTGGCAGGAGATAAACTGGGGATCGTCCTGTATCCAGGAACTACGGGGAGTGGGATGGAAAACCGGTGTCTCCGGAAGGGTTTTATAGAATCATAGAATCATCTGGGTTGGAAGGGACCTTCAAGATCATCTGGTCCAACCATTAACCCAACTCTGACTAAAAAACCATCACTAAACCCTGTCCCCCAGCACCATGGCAACCCTCTTGCGGCGCCTGGACAGCGCTGAACTTTCTAAGAACCTTTCTTTTTCTATTTTAAGACTGGGATCCAGAATACGGTGGCTTCACTTCCTACATCGCTAAAGGTGAAGATGAAGAGGTAAGGGCCCGGGTTGCTAGCTGCAAATTAGATAAAATTGGTTAGGGTGGAGAGGCATAATTACGGTTGGTCGTTAACGCTGACGTAATCCTGCGGGTGCTCGGTGTCGTGCTGGAGCCTTCCTGCCTGAATCGCTACTCCGGGCCGTAGCTCCGGCTTCGAGAGGCTGGTGTTCACCACGGAGCTTAAGCCTCGTGCTCTCGGGGTGCCTAATGCCACCTGCACCCGGTGGCACTCGGGAAGCCTCAGCGGGGCAGAGGTGACGCTGTTCCAGGGGAGGGCAGCTCACTAGGGTCACGGTCGGTGTCGGCGAGAGCCCTGAGCAGTCATCATCCAGAATCCCTTACTGTCTGATAAAGACTTCGGGTTGAGGGGTATTAAAATGAAAATAGTGACATTTTCTTCCCACCAGACCTTTGTTCTGAGTAGCTTTTGAAAGGGTTTTGTTTGGTTCCTCCGAGGAACGCTATCAGAGCCGGTTTTGCGCAGCTGATTTCATTTTCATTCCTTCTAGCTGCTGACGGTGAACCCAGAGGACAACTGCTTGGCCTTAGTTTACAGAGACAAAGAAACCATGAAGTTTGTCAAATACATCAATCAGCGGAGCTCGGCACGCCTGAAAAAGCATCCCAACAGAACAGGATTTTGGGATTTTTCTTTTGTCTATTACGAGTGATGGTGCGGAGTGTGACCCTGGTGTCACACGCAAAGTGGCGGTGGCGGGTGGGGGGGCCAGGTTTGTCCCCAGTTTTCCACTGGTGCCCCTCTGAGCCAAGATAAACTTTGCTGCTGCTCATTTCCTCACACCGTACCCAAGCTGTACCCGCTCAGGGGGAGGTCGGGGTGACTTTTTTTTATCAACTGTCGAAATGGAAATTGGGTCTCCTCCCCAGCGCGTCTGTAACGCCCGCTCTCGACTGCTTTTAATGCTACACGGAGGGGCTCGCGGTGACACAACTGTCACCTTTCCGGCCGCTCTCACGGAGACGGCTCGGTGGGATGCAGCTCCAGCCTGCCAGGGTGAAAATGACAGTTGTACATCGCCCCAAGGCGATGACTGATTTTATTAAAAAAAAAAAAAAAGGAAATGGGGCAGTCGAATCCTTCAAAGGCTGGTTGGGCGAGTTGTGTTACAAAACGGCCCAAGATGGTTTCTGGGGCTGAACTGTGTTCGCTGTGTGTAGAGGCAGGAATAAAGGAGCTGCCATGGGAAATATGAGGTTTTTCCAGCTGCACAACTCTGTGGAGCCGGGAAGGAAAGAGCCAGTGAGGCTCTAAAGCTGCTGGCATGGAGCAGGACCTGGCACTGTAACAAGGAGCAGGACTTTATTATGCTAAACGCTGTGCAGACAGACCCAGATGCAGCCTTTTCTCCAAATAATTTACAAGTTAAGGAGATGAGAGACCTGCTCCTGTGTCCTTCTCTGGGAGAAGGTTGTGGTGACAGGGACGGTGGCAGGAAGGTGCTAACTCACCTCTCCCTGGCTTGTCCACGGGCAGCAGGAAGGTCACCAACAGCGTGGCCTCACCTTGTGTTTTATCCTGGGGTCTGCTGGGCTCCAGCGTGGCTTCTGTCACTGGAGGTCTTTCCAGGCAGCAGATGCCCAGCTCCCGTGGCAAACAGTAGAAGGAAGATGGTAGTCTCGGTGCAGGAAGCTCAAAGCAAGGCGAGCTGCGGCGGCACAGGAGTACTCTGCACCCCTCTAAGCAGGGCGTCCTTCGGGCATCCTCGTGAAGATAGAGGAGCAACAACCTTCACCTACCACCCCAACGCACAAGGTTCCAAAAGGGAACCACCCAAGTGTGAAGCTGTGGCTGTTGCTTCTAAAATGGAAGGTTTCTCAGCCCCCGCTTCTGTTTTCAGCTACTTAAAAAGCCAATGGGATGAAGCGAAACACAGGACACTCTCTGCAAATCACTAGTTTTTGGGGAGAAAGTATTTCTTGTTCTGATCTGCTGCGGTAGAAACACACGAGTAATGGAGGTTTCAAAGAAACAAAAAGTGATTTTAAGAAATAAAATGGCTTGGGTAGTTTTGAGCACAGGTGACAGACACCCCAGCTATTCACAGCAAAGCTGGGATTCAATTAATTAACACAATGAAGGTACTTAGTCTACTGCATTGCCAACCCGAGAGCGTGCTTGGTGGGTGTTGGAGCAGCCTCCCAGAAGACTGGGAAGAAGCTGGGCTGGGCTCTGAAGGTCGCTGCTTTTTAATAATAAATAATACACTAGAGGGCACAGCAGCCCCTGCTTGAGCGAGCCCTTATCTCCCCGATCGCACCCGGAGCCACCCTCCTGCCTCCGGTGACCCAGATGAGGTAATTTCGGAAGCCAGATGTGCAGTCAGCGTTCAAGGATTTCAAAATCAACACGTCTGTGCTTCTCCCACCCTCCCCCGTCAGCCCCACGCGTGGCTGGCGCTGTGGGGACGGGGGGGGGGGGGAAGACTCCGCTCACCCAAATTCCCCGTGACACGAGCTGCTTGGGAGAGAGGGAGGGATGGGAGAGAGGGAGGGATCTTCGTCTCGACCGCACCGATAACGGGAGCCCTCTCTACGGATGCTCTTGGGGGACACAAATCTGTATTTGCAGATGGGTGTAGCTGCCTGCAAAGTGCTCCGATCGTTACGGGAAGGGGTACGAATAGGAAATACATACATATCCACAAAAAGAGTAAGGCAGGCAGCATAGAAAAGCAGGACTGAGTGTGAGCCAGAGAGAACAGAAGCTTCATACCCGGATGAAACTCCCCGCAGAGGTCCCTCAGCTCGGCTGCCCGAGGACGCGCCGTCCCCCACCGCCTGCCTGCGCCTCCAAAGCTGGGCATTCCACCCACAAAATCGGCAGCTTTCGGTTACCGAGTTGGGCAAACGCCTCCCAACGCATTTTTTTTTTCGGGATTTGGTGGTTATAAGTTTGCCGAGTAGCTGAAAAACAGGACCAGTTCAACAGCGAGCAGGACAAAACAGTTTAGCTGGAGACTGGGCTGAAATGGTTTTGGCACCTGTAAAAACGCAGCAAAAGTTGTGACACCGGGCACTCAGTGAATTAGTATTAATTGGAGAAAGGGGGGGAGATACTTGGAAAACCGGGGAGAAATCAGACCACCTGTCAGCAAGTATCAGGTCCATTTTTTTTGTTGTTGTTGTTGTTGTTTTCAAACCCCAAACTGGAATTTGACTTGGGACACTAAAAGCCACTGTTACACAGACAGCGTGTGCTGACCCAGCACGGTCCTTCCGCAGCGCCTTTCCCGAGGGGCCACAGGAGGAAGGCTCCAGCCCAACCTCAAGTTTTGGGCAGGACCGTGGTCCGGACACCATCTCCAGCGCACGTACCAAGCTGTGGTGCCACCTAAGCAGCCCCTGCCCGGGGATTTTTTAGCCACAGGCAGCTCTCCTGGTGTGGTTTCAGAGGTTATTCCGTACTCGACCAGTAGCTTAACCTGCTGTGACCAGTTGCCCTCCCGTCCCCGAGAAGGGGATCACCAGGCGTTAGTCCTGGCTGGAATCGTACCAGCAGGGACTGTTGGCCACCCGTATCCCGCTGCAGGTTCAGCTCCCCCCCCCCCCCGAATAAAGCACCGAGGGCTGCTTTATTTCAAGAGGGAACCACAAACTTGCTACGACTTCAGCTTAGGGGGACGTGGCTTTTACGTTTGGCAGAGAGAAAAGTTGTTTTTACGGGAAAGCAAATGACCAATCTGTTTTTCAAAAATACAGCCCAGGGGAAATAAAGCTTCTCAGAGGTCTGGACTTGTGACCGAAGGACAAACCTCACCGCCAAGAGCAAAACGGCGCCGGGAGTGGGAGCCCCTGCCGTGCCGTCAGGCCGAGGGGGACGCTGCTTTTTGGTCCCAGCCGCTCCCTTATCGCTGAAGGGACTTACATCAGCGTTAAGTCAGCAGGCGTTGGGATTTGGAAGGTAAAGAAGCTGGAAGAGTGGGAACAGGTACGGCAGGCGGCAGAGAGCCCAGCGTTTATGCCAGGAGACTGTTCCATAATCAAGCCTTAAAGCTCCCTCCCTTAGAACAGCATGGGTGGCTCCCCCTCTTCACCCAGGAGCTGGATTTGACTAATGACCAGCTTCTTGAAAGGATTCAAATGAGCTCCCGCTGCGGATTCGAAGCGTCAGAGATGCGTGCTTTCGGCAGCGTATTGAAGGGGCCGTTTGGGGGATTAAAATCTATTGTTAGAATTACGTTCTCCTTTCCACCGGCTGCAGGCTCACCGGGTGCTCCGTAACGGACGGCGGGCTGCTGGCGTGGATGCAGTAGCACCAAGTAAGAGACGGGGCAGTTCCAGGAGGTGGATAACTCCTGGCAGCCCCCCAGAAGCTACCCAAGAACTTCCCTTCAGAGAGGAACTGCCTTCCTCCCAGCCCCACCTTCCAAGCACCCATCGGTAGGGCAGCAGAGGGGATGAATGGCACAGGAGAAGGGAGCACTGGGGCCCAACCTCCATCCCGCGCAGGGTATTTTTAGCTTCTAGAAGAGATTTGCTTTGGCAAAGGTTCTAAAATATCTTCCAGATCTAAGATAGAGCCTTACTGTAATATTTTAATCCAATCCTAAGCGATCCCACAATTAATAAACAGGTTTGAGCCAGGAGCCAAGACATTTTTCAATACCTCCTCCTTTTGATCCCATGAAGTACCGCCAGCTCTTCATACGTATGCACCAAGCTTGGGCGTGTAGCTGGTTTATGTTGTTCCCGAGATGCACCCTTGCCCACCTCGCTATCCACAGGTTTGGGTTTGGTTTGTTCCTCCCAGCAGGGAACCGGCAGCCAGAAGCAAAACTTCCTGCAATCCAGGTGCGGGGAGAGGGCCGGATCCGAACACAGAGAGACCGCTTCCTACCTGCGTGGATGGTGGAGCTGGACGGCTTCCAAAGATCTTCCGGCGGTGGAGATGTTATCCCTTCGGTGCTTCCAAGGCACCCGATTGCAGTTTACCTAGAAAGCAGCACATCCCCGCGACGAAACCCAGGATGCTCCGGACACAGAGAGCGCGAGCGCGCACACACACTACGCAGCAAAACCTGAAAAGTGGTTTGGCTTTTCTTTTTTTCAACAAATAAACCGACCCGTGCGCACGTCCCCAAATAAATCAGACCACGAGCAGTCAAACCAGTCTACGTTTTAATGGAAAAGGCGGATGCCTGAACTAGAAAATATATATTAAAATACATAAATAAGTTACTGTAAGAAAAATAACTGTTCCACGGTCATACCTCTGTCTTGCATAAATAACACATCTGCGTTTAAACTCTGATTACTCTCTTCAGGAAGCTTTGGCCTGTATAATAACGTTTATTGCCTGATGGCTTAACTGAAGCGCTACCTTCACGATTACTTCACCCTCCAGTGGGGTAGGGGACTGAATTAACAGCTTCTCCTCACTGGTCCCTGATCCTCCCACCGCGTGGAAAGGCCGTCCCCGCGCAACCAACCGCTCCTCCCGTCCCCTCACGAAGAGGCTGTTCCCACACGCATTATCCTGAACAACATGTTGAAGTTGTTGCTCCTTATCGCGTCCCGACAAGCACCGATCACTTGGGTTTTAGGTTTGCCGACTGCAGAGGGGAAAAAAAAAACACAAAAAAACACAAAAAGAAAAAACAAACACTATAGTTACTGAGAAAGAAACTGGTAAAAATACTTATTTGATCCAGTCTCAAAATTTAGGGGTTTCTTTCAAATATTTTTTTTAATACACCATTTTTTTAATGGCACCATTTATCCAACACATAAATAACCCCCTTTTCTTTAAAGAAGAATTGTCGGTAGCTCTATTATAGAACAGCTTAAAGGACTTGTTGAAAGGGGGATGCTATACATACACACACACACACAAAAAAAGTATCTGCTTCCCCAAAGACCTCGAGAACTAACAGCACTGCTTAAATGGATAGCTGTTTGGGTTTTTTTAAAATCAGAATTATAAACCAAGAACTGAAACACTACTTTAAAGCGTTTTTAAAATTGCGTTCAACAAAACTAGCGATTTCTTTACCATCCAGAAAGCTGGAAACCGCTTTGAACTGTTCTTTCTAAAATTGTGATCCCAGATTATACTGGAGACTCACAGCTCACTGTCACCGGCAATTGGCTACGACTGAAAAATGAAAGGTTACTTCGACTACTTTAGTTCCAGGCCAAAAAGCCTTAAGATGTGTCTTGGAGGCCTCCTGGGCTCGTTATCTGCCCCACCGGGGTCCAAGACTCCCCTCCAAACACACGTACTTACCACGTAACCGCCCAGCCCTCTGGATTGCCTGATTCACAGCTTTCAGATTATTCAACAGCTCCGTGTGGTTGTTGCAACGGATTTTGTATTGATTTATCAAATCTCTGTTAAGATCGTACAGCTCCGTGTACCGTGTCTTCATGTTTTTCCTGGGGAAACAATCAGTCCGGTTATTTGCATCCCTGGGGACAAGAAAGTAATTCCTGATTTGTCAATATAAAGGCGCAGCGACGCGTGGTTGTGATGGGTACCACGGTTACCGTACGGCTGCCAGCTCTAAGACAGACTTGTCTACACACGTTGGTTATACTCGTTAGTTTACTGAAAAAAAAAAAAAAAAGATCTATTTTTGCAGTTACTTTAGCTGGCAACGCAAAGAAGAGATGCCACGTTCCCCAGTGAGAGTAACGCTGCTCTGCGTTAGCTCAGGCCTCTTTACTGCTGCTCTTGACAGTAAAAACAGGACATTTGCAGGAGAACACTGACACCTAAAATGTCTGTCTTGGTGTTCTCTCACCACACACAGCTTTGATTGCCTTCTTCCCTTATTGTACATTTTCCAATTACCTCACCATCTCGAGGCTGACTCACCCACCTGCTCCATGCTAAGACCCTACCTCTGCCCTTTTGCCTTCCCTAGACTGGTTTCCCACCTGAAGAACAAGACAAGGCTCAAGGAGACCTCACAGTGGGGCCAGCAAAGGTATCAGTTCTACATCGAGCCTTGCAACTAGGAAACCCCTACATCACACAAACGGGGTTTTGTGGGTGGGCGTCAAGAGGACGGGGCCGGTCTTTTTTCAGTGGTGCCCAGGGACAGGACAAGAGGAAATGGGCACAAACTTGAATATAAGAAGTTCCACCTAAACATGAGGAGGAACTTGTTTGCTGTGAGGGTGGCAGAGCCCTGGCAGAGGCTGCCCAGGGAGGTGGTGGAGTCTGCTTCTCTGGAGACATTCCAAACCCGCCTGGACACGTTCCTGTGGGACCTGCTCTGGGTGGCCCTGCTCTGGCAGGGGGGTTGGACTAGATGATCTCCAGAGGTTCCTTCCAACCCCACGGGATTCTGTGTGATAAAGCAAAGAGCATTCGTTCTAAACCCAAAACACTCAAGCCAAGCAGCAATTACTCACATGTCTCCCAGGAGCCGCGCGTCTTCCGCCTGAACCAGCATGCTGCGGATGAGGTTGGAGCGCTCAGCCATGTCGGCAGTGAGCCTCTGATTCACCGCGTGGTGTTCATCCACCTGGCCAAGGCAAAGAGGCATGAGAAAGGGCCCCTGGCACTCTGGGCCTGTTTCCACAGCACAAAGAATAAACAGAAAGTCAAGGCTGTCCCTTTGTCTTTGGACAGCAAGCCATTGCTGGCCGATTTCCCATGAAGAAGGTACATCAGGTTGGAGATCTTCTCATACAAACACCCCCAGTGACCGCTTAGCTGCCAATTTAAAAACCCCTGATGCCTCCTCACCTTGACCAACACTTTCCGCAGCTCCTCAAAGTAAGCGGGGAAATCTGCTTCCACCTGCAAATCTTCGATGGCCAGGAAGGAGGCCATTGACTGGATAATGTCACCAGCCAGATCAATATCATCCGTGTTGATGGAAATCTGTCAGAAAGGAAAGAAAGCACTCCAGCGTTCTTCCATGCCAAAACTGTCTCTCAAACAGTCACCCAGCCTCAAAGCAGTTCGTTCCAGCAAGAGGCAGACATCGCAGGAGCAAGCTCTAGGCTTTTAGGAGATGAGGAGACACTAATTTCAGAGGGGCTTTTATTCAGGCCTGGGGCAAAGAGCCATCTGTGCACACAGGACCAGTGCGAACGTTCCAGGCAGCCTTTGTGCCTCAAAATTACAGCTCCCTGAAACCACCCTGTGCAGGAACAGATACCTTCCCTGCAGATCTGGAGGCTAAGCAAGTTTTTTTTTTTCCATTTAGCTGGCCCTGGAATTTTCACAGAATCACGGAATTGTCAGAGTTGGAAGGGACCTTCTAGAGATCATCCAGCCCAACTCCCCTGCCAAAGCAGGGGTGCCCAGAGCACATCACTCAGGAGCATCCAGGCAGGGCTTGAAGGTCTCCAGAGAAGGGGACTCCACACCCTCCCTGGGCAGCCTCTTCCAGGGCTCTGCCACCCTCACCCCAAAGAAGTTCTTCCTCAGATTGGAGTGGAACTTCCCATGTTCCAGCTTGTGCCCGTTGCCCCTCGTCCTGTCACTGGGAACCACTGAAAAGAGTCTGGCTCCATCCTCCTTCAACCCACCCTTTAGATACTTTTATCCACTAACAGTAAACAGACTCAAAAGTTTCCCAAACCTTCCCTAAAACATAAGTATTTTCTCTGCCTGTTCAGTCATCCTTCATTTTTACTGCCTCATATTGACACCACCCTTAAGTTTCACCAGATTATAATTAAAAGGGTGTTCCCCTTGTCCATGAAGGTACTCACCTCTCCACCGGGCTTGATTTTGATGCAGAGCTGACCAGCATTACGAAGGGAAGTGAAGCAAACCTGAAAGGGAGCGCTCTGAAACTCCGCATCCTCTGGTAGCAAGAAGCTCTGATTCAGCCACATAACAATCTTGCAAAAATAAAGTGAAAAGCATCAGCCATCCCATATGTGGAAAGCCTGGAGAACCACACAACGTCCCTGCACGTGATGTGCACCAGGGCACTCTGTGCAAGGTACCTTGGAAGTTTCATTTACTGAATTTCATCCCCTAAAACCCACGCAATGAACTTATTAGAATGAGGACACTGGAATCCTTGCTCCAAAGCTGAACAGTCCTAAGAAAATCAAATCCAAAACCCAGGGGCCACAGCCCAAGGTGAAAATATAAGCTCAGGCCTTGAGACTGGAGAAAGCTGGGAAGCAAGGCTTGGTTCTTTCAAGGAGAGTTTCTTTTCACCTTGTTTTTCACCTTGGCTATTTAATGCAGTAATCGTCATGTAAACAGGGCAGAGACCTATAGTTATGAGGGAAATGACCAGCTCTAATTACTGCCATCCCATAATTCAGATCTTTTAGAACCAGAACTACAGCACTGCTGCTCGTCTGTATCACCTTTTTCCTGTTCTCTGTTCATTTACAGAATTCACCACTCACTACAGGGCTCCTGCTGCTGCCATTCCATCAATTGTCACGCAGCAGACAACACTGAAACACTTCACTTTCTCAGGCCATTAACTCGGCTGCAGGAACTCCTGAAGCAGGGAATGCCTCAATTAAGGAAAAATCTTTCAAAGAAGGAAAAAAAAAGCACCAAGTTGTAATACACAGACTCCAGAGGCCGGCACTGCAGTTCACCACGTAATTTTCCCTTTGCTCTCGGAAATCTCAAGCTAATTGCAAACCCTCCACCTGCAGCACCCGTACGCAGGACGGGGCAACAGGAAGCAGAGCAGAAACTCACCCTTTGTGGTCTCTCATTCATCGTGCAGTTGACAAAGCTCAGCGGCTCCGTGGCCGAGTCCGGGCTGCTCAGGGCATACATGGAAAAGCGAGGAAGCTGTCTTGTCAACTCGAATACGTGGAACTGTGTGCTGGAAAAATTGAGAAAGTTACTAACATACCAGGGGTTTGCCTATTGCAACGGTTCTTGGTCCTTTTTAGCTGGCTGCTGACATCAGCAGCTTCCAGCCATGTAATCAGTTCCTACTGTTTGCCAGAAAAAACACTGGAACTTGGAAATTCCAGGCTTATCCCATCGCGAGGTTGAATGATTCCTCCCTAACTGCTTACATTTTCCATATTCCTTCCAATGAAATATATTGTCTAGGCTAACACATATAAGATCTTACTATGTGACTGAGCATTTTCTTTACGGGTTCAGGGAAGCCTTATTAAAAGCAATAATAAAGACAAATAGAGAAAAAAAAAAGGGAATTCAGTCCCATACACTCTTCCTGCAGTGGTTGGCTCTGAAAATATGCCTCCCCATTCAGGGAAAGGGGGCTGCTTCCTGGGGCACCGCCAGATGCAAGCAGAGAGAAAGCTGGTGTCAAATGTACACGAAGAGACATTTTACTTCTATGGGAAACTGGAAAAGTGTTGTCTTGAAGGCAGGAAAATGCAACTTTCTACTTGCCCTGAAGATATTCCAGCTCTATATCCAGTAACACAGAGAAGTGGGGCACCAGGGAATTAACGGTGCATGGGACAAGCACAAAGGCACCATCATTGCTTTTCCTGGTCACACAGTCAGCTCTGGAGACCAGCAGAGATCCCGACACAAAATTCACCTGTTTCTGTAACCCACAAAGGCTTTGATGTGCAAATCCACGGGGACATCTTTGGGTGGAGTAAGGGGAACGCGAACGCAACCGGAGAGGTTCTGGAGACTGGGGTGTACCACGTGGCTCTCCCCTTCAAATATGCCTTCAGCAAAGATCAGCACGGCACGGATGATCGTGTCTGAGCAACAGGAAGAAAAAGCAGTTCCTAAATGAACAGCTGGCAACAAACCACCACTGCTTTCCGAATTACGCACAGTCAACTCTTCACACCCCTCCTGAATTGTTAAAATACCCCAGAAGACCAGCAATACCACACCTGGACCCAACTGTACCTTCAGTACAGGTGAATTTGCTGTCTTGGGGTAGCTCCAGTTTTGTTCTATAAAGCCAGCTGAGACCCAGCTGCGTTAAGGTAACACCCTCCCTAACACGGGCTGTAGCTTAAATGTTTAGAGTCAACACAAGGAGTGTTGCAGGGATCACCAAGACTCATTTCACCCAAGTTAAATGTTAATTGCCTTGGAAAATAACACGTAACAAGAAACAAATTCCATCAAACTCCTCTCTTCTGAGACCCATCAAAGGAACACAGCTTGATTCAAAACTGTGTGAAAGGAAAGCAACCACAAAGGGGAAATTACAGACAATAAAGGGGAGACAGGCAAATCATCAGCTAAATATAACTAAAGGTTTGCATGAATTTACATGAAATGAATGGCAATGGTTGCAGGTTACCACTCACCGTTTGTGGTGGAAATGCACAGCTCCACATGGGCAGACTGGCTGTCGGAGCCCAGATTAACCGAGAGGGCTGTCTGGAGCTGGGTATTTGCTGGAATCACACCTCTCTGCCCATCACCTTCCTTCAACCGAGCGCTCAGCGCAGCCTGTTGCAAAACACACACGCTTCAGTATCAGAATCTCAAGATGTCCATTCAAGCAACCTAGAAAACACACGCGCAAGTCAGTTCTCTTTTTTGTTTTCAAGAGAAGGTTTTATTTACAGCAATTCCCAGACGCTTCACGCTGCTATGAACAGCAGCTGGATTAGGCAAGGAGCTGTGGACACTTACGCTGCGATTTGTTCAAGTGCTTTACTGTCGATGGAGCTCAGCTCTGTATTCCCACCTTTATTCAGAAAAGCGCTTAACATATATTCAATTTTAAGCACAAGCTTACACAACTCCACGCTTTTGCTACGGTGGTCATTTACTGTTCAAATATGAGTCTGCTCTTTCCTCAGACTATTTTTTGAAGCTCTTTAATTCTTTAATTCAAGTGGGCTTCTTACACCCCGGCAGTGCTCCCACCCCTCACACAATCCTCTCACACAATCCCCTCTGACCCCCGAGTTGGCTTATGCAACTTAGTTTTCAAAACTATGATTTGCAGTCATAAACCAAAGCACAGGGCTGAAAAGAATCCAGCTCCAAACACGGCTGCCCTGGCAAGACGAAGGAGCAAGGAAAATGTTACTTCTCAAAACACAAAAAGCAGTTCTGAACTTGCACAAGGAGCAAGCCAGATGCAGAAGCAGGAATCCCCAGTAGACAATCTCACTTCTTCCTAACAGGTTACAGCCCTGACTTGTCTGGACTGCCCCAAGCCTGCTCCCCAGATTACTCCAGATTTATAGCAAGGAAAAGGTGTGTTTTGGCCCTACCCGTTGCTTAAGTAGTACCTTTGCATTTTCCTCATAATTTCTTAATTCCAGCAGCAGATTTTGTTTCTTTTGACTAAGTTCTCGGATCAGATCCTGCTCAGCACTTGTATCCATTAGGTTTCCCTTCATCTCCTCACCTCCTGGCAGATAGCCTCGGACTGTACAGAAACAAAACACAGCCAATTTCAGCAAAGCCTTCCACAGCCTCCCCAAAACTTTAGTTTCTGCATCAAGACCCCTGTGTACCACCTCAGCAGCAGACACTGATTCTAGTCTTCCTTTGGTACCACACAGCTGGGAACCCGAGCACTGATTTACACCCACTGAGGCTTTTGACTTTCCTGGTGATCAGGGCAAGAGAACCGCACATTTTAGAAAACAAAAAAAGATGAATTTCCAAGCTGTCTTTGAGCTGTCTTTAACTGACCAAACAAGGGCAGTGCCCTGTCCTTTTGCGAGAGGATTCCCACTGCAATCATTCTTTCAGGTGCTTAGGCAAGTCTGCAATTATGCAAAATTAATAAAATGTGTACCTGGATTTCTAGAGCTGGTCAGAGGAGTTGTTGTTCTCTGAAGGTGACTGTAAGTCACTGTCAATCAGCCAGTAAACAAGACTTACCCACATTAGTTTTCCCCCAAATCAAGGGATAAGACCAGTAGCCCAGAGTTATGGAAAGATCTCCAGCTGCCTGGAGAGACAGAAGAGCTGAACAAACGATGAGACAAAGATGTTTGCTATAAACTTCCATTTTGCTCTAGGGCTGTGTGCTCTGCAGCTGACAATGAAAGCCAGGGAAAAAATCTTACACCTGTGAAGAATATGCTGCCTGGCTCTGTAAACCCCATAAAAAGTTGCAGGGAACTTGAAAAGTATTCAGCACGCACACTGTCCTCCGATGAAAGGACCCGCTTCATTATTTGATTATTCATTCATTTAAAAGGAGAGCAAGACAGAAAACACACTGAAACACAGAGCACCTCCTGTGAAAGGACGTTGGCCCCAAACAGAATCTAATGACAAGGACTATGAGAATGTACTGTCCATACAATCCCAAAAACAGGGCTATTACTATTTAATGACGTCTTTAGTCTCCAGCCTAAAGGGATTCCCATTGTGCCAAGGCTTGTTTATGACAGACCCATCAGAAAAGGATGATCTTAACCCACACAGCTCTGCTAGGACAAGGTATCTTCGGAACCGTGTACAACGTTCCCCTTCTGTAAGCCTGGGAAAAAGGTTTATATGCTGAAGCCCAAGCACAGCAAATCCCCGCAGCCTGTGATTAAGACAGAGAGCAAAACACTGTGCTATTTAACAAGGCTTTTGTTGCAAATGGGTTGTGCCAGCCCTGCTTGTCTCAGGCCACCGACACCAAGCAGTCGGGATAATCACACCAGTGTCTTTCCTGGAGCCATCCCTGTAAATTACGCTGAGCTTATTTAAATAATCTGCCATCATATTTGTTTCCACTCACAGGAACCAGGTCTGACTTCTTGAATGCATGGTGGGATAAATCCACCGATTCTCCAGTCTCAGGATAGCATTTTCCAGGAAAGAAAGGGCTGTTAACATCTAAGATTTCTAATATAAAAAGCATTCATCTTTAGAAGAACACCAAAACCCACACCTCCCCCAGCTCTCTGAACACCTTTACCCACTGTAAAGCTAGCTATCCCATACAGGAAAAAAAGATTTCCTGTGCATTCATCTATAATAATGTTGCCTGAAGAATCACAATCTGCACTGAATATAGTTATCTTTGCATTATTAGGTTGCAACTTCTTCCGTTAGGCAAATGAATTTTGATGGCTTCTTGGACCGCAATGAAACACACGCCGATTATCAGAGAAAACAATACTAAAAATCCTGCTTGCAGATAGCATAACTCAAAATTCCCTTGACTTCACATAAAGCAAAGGGAATTTGGCACATGAAAATGCCTACAGAACCAAAACGTTTAGCTCATCTGAGATGATGCGATGTGCCTGATATTATTGTGTCTTAAATTAATATCCTGAACAGGGCTTTTACCTTCACCGTCAACTGAACAGCAGATTAACTGGGTGCTCCCATCCATTCTGTAATCTCCCTCCACCACTCCTGCAATTGAGGAAGCAAAGTTGTCCTTAAAGATGACCTCCCCAGTTCGGTCACTGCGTGCATCAACCTGAAACAACAAAGGCAGAAAAGCTAACTCCAAAATATATGTTATGCTGTACTCTGGAGTTGTTGGAACTGCTCCGCTCGTGGAAGTGCAGGTGAACTTGCAGCTCTGATGATTAGACCACCACACATGAAAAAAAAAAACCAAACCATCAAGAAATGACCTGTGGACAGGCTCAGCTGGAAGGAACTGCTCTTTGGAGACATTTCCCTAAGTTACATATGAGAGGAAGGAAAGAAGGGGACTGCAAGCCTGCACTGGGAAGGTTATGCACACATCAATGCAGCAACGATGGGGCTACACCAGAAATAACTTTAATGCAAGAGTTACAATCTCTCCTCTTAGATGAATTGTTTTTATTCCAAATACCACAACCTTTAATTATCTTATATAAGAGAAGAACAGAGAGAGGGGGCTCGGTTCTGTGCAGTGTGTCTTTTCCAAAGCACAGAACCCACCATTACTCTTTCTAGGACCTTGTTTCAGACCAAGTAGGGTAGAGTCTGCCAGTGGAAAAGAACAGAAAAGAGACTAAAGCAAGGAGAGGTTCTCTCTTTAACAATGCTATACACCTAATCCAACATAAGTTTCAACGTATCTAGGCTCTAGACTGCCAGCTTGATATGAAGTTAATTAAATTCCCTCAGGCTAACGAGAGTAATGAGAGATGTGAAGTAAGAAGCATAGCTCTACAAAAAAACCTGGCAGGCTGTGTCCAGGAGAGATTTGGAAGCTAGAACAGTCATTTCTGACAAAGGGGAATACCAAGCAACAGGCTTAAGAGACTAGGACTGAACTGTATAGAATGTGTTAACAAAAAATTAAATACCACTTGATGGATTTGTTCTAACACTGCCATAGCCAAGACTGACGCTGCTCTCCTGTTACACAACCACTTTGTCTCCCCCACAGTCTAAGAACTTTCAGGAAACATTGCAGATGTTATTAGCATGTGCTCAAGACACAGCTGAAAAGAGACACTCCAGAGCTCCAGGATGTGGCATATGATCTCTGCTGCCATGGAAACAACGTACCACACCTTAGCAATCAACTCTCAGCTAAGCAGAGGAAGCAGCTTTTCACTCATCCTGCACTTGGCAGAGGATTCACCAGCCAAGCGAGGTTTACCGTACCAGTTCTTCAGTTTTCAGCAGTCTTTTTAATTGTAGGTTGTTCTCCTTCAGACAATTTAACAGCCTTGTTCAAAACACAGCTTCCAGACTTACAGCTCCTCGTTTCCCTCTGGTATAAACTCACCTTCCCATTGGACCAGCCAGTGATCAGCTCACACACACCGTCAGAGTTCAGGTCGAATGCATGTATGCTCATTGCGTGGTTCTTAGACTGAGGACAGAAAAAACAAAAGAGTAAATTAAGCCTGGGTATGTTTTCTAAATTGCATATGCTTGAAATGGAGGAGTATGAAGCTACGGAGATTACAGAAAGTAATAGAAATATGTCTTTTAACAGGAAGTTTGAGCACCACTATCTGTAAGGTCACACATCTCTGAAATCTTAGCTCTTGCATTACAAAGCTAGTCCACAGCTCTCAGATGACCCGACCTTTCCTCTAAGTACATTTTCATCCAAGCAAATGAATAGAACTCACAAAAAGTGTAAAAAGCCAAATTCTCTAGGGAAAAAAAAATAAATAAATCAGGGCTTCAACATTGTCATAAAATAAAACCACGGAAGAAAGCCCTTAGCACCTTCTGGCCTCCTCCTACAGAATCCCTTCTCTTATTACTATTAAATAGACCATTCTAATCTGTGTTATAGGAAGAATATTAAAATGAGCATCAGGAAAGGATCTTGCTAATAGGATTTGCTGCAGCAGCAAATTACTCTTGATGTGAAAAATGAGCTTCGAACACAGACAATGCAAGATTAATTCAGTCTCTAAAGAACAGTTTATTGATCCAACAATACAGCTGGAGACATTTTCTAACACTGAACTCAAATTTCTCTGTTGCATTTCTATTGCTTAAACAAGAAGCTGAAGCATCCCTAGTAGTACGGTTGTATCAGTGTTGTTTAAGCCATCACCAATAGTCCCAAAAGCACACAGTATTAATTTTGCACATATCTATAAAAATAGGTTTTGTAAGAACACAATTACATTAAGTGCTATGCTCAGCAGAAAATTTCAAATTTATCTGAGGAGTCAGGATAACATCAGAACCACCTGAGATGAGGTACGTAAAAGCCTTCAAAGCTTTCAGTGATGATATTCCACCATATCAAACCAACCTTAATCCTCCAGTAGCGGGCTGTCTTGTCGTAAACTCCAACGGTGCCATTAGAGAGCGCGTAGCCAAAGCGGCTGCCGTACATGGGGCTAAGGGCAGTAACAGTCTTGGGGGAAAGCAGGGAGAGAGAGGACACAGCAGTGAAAACTTCTGCATCTTCAGGTAACAGAGAACAGACTATAGAATCTGTCATATGAAGTATACATTACTTAAACAGTAAATTAGTCTATTGCAGGAAGCATTAAATACTGAAGTAACTATCTTTAAAAATCAGTTTGAAATCACCAAAGGCCACGTAGGATTTCCTCACGCAGGCTGCATTGCCAGCACTAAGATGCACTTCACCAAAGATTGCAGAACTGCCCTCAAACTGTGTACTTTGACCAAGTATTTCCTACCACAAGCAGCAAAACAGCTGCTCATAGGATTCCTGTGGTCATCAGCGCTAACACATTACCATTGAAAACCTCCTCCAAACACAGAACATTCCTTAAAGCTTCAGGAGCTGAGGATGGTAAGGAGTTCAACATTACATGGGTTGGGAAAACCCTAGACATGTTTTTGGTAGAAAATCTCTGCCCAAGATTAGTGAGATAAAAATTAACAACTCCCACAGTTGGACTTTTTCTGGAACATAATTAGAACATCAAGCTGGGTATTACTTGGATATGCAGGAAGACACCCAAGAGTCACAAGTCAGCCTGTTTCTCACTCATTTTAAGAACCCATTACCTTACAATTCTTCACTAAACTAAGGCTCTCAGGGCTTGGAAATGCTGTTTTTTCCACGCACTAAGACTAGACATTTTAATGTCAGGAGGAACAATTGCAAATGTACATCTGGTCCTCTGTACAACGTGGCTCAGGAAACTTCTTTAAATTAAATCCTTCACAATCTTCTTAAGCTCCGTTGCCTGCTCCTTGACTTCTTTTAACCAGAAGATGGTTTCCAAACCCTTTGCCCTTCCATCTGACAGATCTTCTCCAAAGCCTCTCCCAAGTAACAATAGCTCCTAAATTGCAAGCACCCAGTAATGACTGAAGACCCCAGCAACAGTCGAACTCTCCAAGGGAGCAATACTCCCTTTTAACACCAAATTGTCCATTTATAAATTCAAGAATCGAAACCACCTACGGTTTCATAAGAGACTCAACTCAGAAAATGCAAACTATTCAAGTCTTCCAAAACAAGCACAATCTATAAAGCCATTGTTCCCTGAATTGGCTTCCTTAAAGGAAAGGTTTAGGTGCAGTTGCGCCCTTTTAAACTAGAAAGAACAGCAGGGTTGTAACAAGTTTCTAGAGACTCTGAAGGTGTGAATTTAAAACAATTCAACTGTGGATCTGGAAATAAGTCATAAAAGAGAGTGATGGACCTTTAGCTTCCCTTTAACTGGAAATCACAACATGACTCCAGACTGGCTACTGTACAGACAAGCAGATCGCATTACAGGCCCAGTTCTAATCCCAGCAACAGCTTCCTCTCCTAGAACGCTGCCCGGATTTGTCTTTTATAGCTCTTCCTAAGTGGTTTAGTAGCTAACTAAGCCTTTTAGTCCCAACTTGGGCAGCGGGGAGACCTCAGATCTTCAAGGACAAAGGCCTGTATGTTGTGTGTCCGTACTCTACCCTGGGCCCAAAAGGGTCACGAGAAGGCCAAGAAAACTCCTAAGTGTAAAGATAAGGGTATTTTTCTCCCTTCCAAGCAACCAAAATTTAAGAGTGTTAAATTTTCAGTTCTTAAGCTAAAAATCAACTCCCACACCTTCCAGTTATCCCTCTGAAAAACCTACCTGCTCCAAATTTTACTTTGGGCACTGCAAAGGTGCAGCTCTGTTTATACAGGCAGCGTGTAACTCCAACTGCAGTATAACCTCCTGTTTCACCTGGGCAACCCCCTTCTACCCTGCCATGCACGGTTTGGCTACACACAGGGGCAAGTTACTTCTTCATGACCAGCATATTTGAAGAAAACAGTAGAACACTTTATTTTGAGCGCGAGGAGCTTCAATCACAATCTGTGATTAATCTCCTGTGGATAGGGCCCTGACTTCCCATCAAGCGACAGTCACTTTTCTCAACCTGGTGAAAAGTTTGTAAATAAAGCAAGCAAAAAAACCCACGTATAATTAAAGACATTAATAAACTCTTAATTTTTGCAGTTTTAGCAGAATAGATACCGCACCAAATAGTTAAGTAACTATTTAACTACACAATAAAGCTGAACCGGAGTAACAAGAGAAGCTTTACAGGATACAATACTTTCAGCTCCATCAGCAATTATAGCAAACATTAGCTAGAAATAATTTACCTCTGTCTCTGACATTTCTGCCACGATCTCATCTTCTTTGAACACCCGGATGTCAAAATCTTCAGAGCCAACAAGAAGCTAGAAAAAAAATAAAGTCTATTTTAAAAAAAGTTATTCAAGCTAAAGAAATAAGAAGGACATACTCCAGGACCCACAAGGCAAATAAATATTCCAAGACCAGAAATAAAGAAGTTTTAACAGCTGTATGAAGAGTTGTCAGTGGAACAAAAGGTATCCTCTGTTAAGACAAGATTTCAGGAGACTCCCATTGATCAGGTATTACTTATACTTGATTATATATACACCATATATAGTTATATATAAGCCATCCCTCAAATAAATGACAAACAGGATTATAAATGGAAGTTTAAAATCTGGTAGTACCTTTCCCCACTGGAACCAATGAGTCTTCCATCTTTACTTGGCAGAACAGACAGAAATGCATATCAAAGTTAGATGTTCAAAAAGATTAAAGGGTTGGTTTTTTTCTTCCAAAGTAAAGATGCTTCAAATTATCACAAACTAAGTTACACCAACCTAAGTTCACTGTAGCTATTGAAATAACTTACAACAAATAACGTATGTTAAGAGGTACAGATTTCTTGACAAGTCATAACTACCAGCAAGAAGTGACCGGGTAAAAGCACAGAATCCTGAAACAACTGCTGGTGACGCTGCATTTCCTAGAGGTGCCTAGAAGACTTTTATTTGATTCAACTCATCCCCCTCAGTGACTTTCATTCCACTGGACTGGAATTTGAAAAAGCAAGAAAAAAGGTCTTTTCCCCCCAAGTCTTTGGCAAGATGGGAGAAAGTAATCTGTATGTCTAAAATCCTGAGGAAGGCACTGACTAGAACAAATCAGTTTTGTTACCTACTAAATGGCAGAATTATATTCACACAGTTTTAAAACCAGTCTATTTTAAATGCAGACACGTTGTTACTGGGGGAGGGAAGAACAGAAACGAAGCCAGGATGCCCATGTATCAGATAAGACACAAAGTGATAAACAACAATTTAAAAAGATGTTCCTGTGCGTTTTCTCAGAACTTCAATTTTAAACCGGAGGCAGCTTCACAAAAGCCACAACTGAAAAAAAAAAAAAAAACACAAAAACAAAAACCAAAACACCAAAAAGCAAATCTAAAAACATAAAATTACCTAGATAATTAAGATTTAAAAGAACCCTAAAAAAAACCCATCAGCAAATGCATGTTGGGTGAACTGGCAAGGTAGTCAGATAATGCATCCAACTCTGCTTAGCTCAAAGTAGCATCAGATTACACCAACTGCTGAGAACAAACCTTTCTCAAGCAGAAAAAAATAGCAAAACAACAAAAACCCACTTAGAAGCACAGGTTCAAACCAGTTATAATTAGTGCCATAGATCAGTTTCCTGGTTTCTGAATCTTTATACACTTTTTATAACCACCCCTTGGCACATTAAAAAAAAAATACACCCTAAGAAAAGCTGTGCAGAAATTGATTGGAAAAAATTCGAGATCTTTTCACCTCCTGAAGATCTCAATCAAGCAAAAAAAATGGTCTGCATCAGTACAACATTTATAAAAAACACCAAAGGTATAAGCATCTTTTATACACCACTATAAACTTTACATAGTTCAAGTAAGCATTCCAAACTAAGACTTTCAGGGAACTCAACAGAAAAGCTTAAGAAATTATGATTAAAACTGAAAGACAGAAGACAAAAGTATTTTTAGCATGATGATTTAACAGCATATTTCCTCGCATCTGATGTATACCAGGGAGCCATTACATTTCTTAAAGACTCGTATTTACAAGCATGATCCTTCAGTTCCTTCAGGATGGAAGAGTATTTACAGCAGAGAACGCCCCGGTTTCATCCACCCATTGCAATGATCAGAATGGCAGCTGTTTCCTATTGTCTGTCTCACTTCTTATCAGCAAGATGCTCGTTAAAAGTTATCTTCATTTTAAATCAGAAAAGCACAGAATAGTTTATTTCCCCATGTCACTATGAAGAAACAGTGGGACTGAATGTGAAGACAGGTTTCTTGATTTTGGCGATCGTTAAGTGAAGCTCTTCACAGCAAAGCTTTTTAAGAGCTCGCTTTTACATGTAAGATCCTTGCAAGTTTTTTCTCTGAATTTAAAAAAAAGTATTTATAACCACATTCATGAAACACCACTGAAATAGATGCCTTGCAAGCGATGATCACAGGCATTTAATTGCAATTCTCCTGGTGTAGTTAAAGACAAGAGATGTTTTCCATTACAGCTGGCCATGGATTCACCAAGCGAGGCAGTAATGCTGTAAAGATCCCAAATATCCTAGTTTTTTTGGTTTTTTTTTTTTTTTTTTTTTTTTTACACACTCCAAGTAGTCCGAGAGACCAGTGCTGATCACTTTAACTGGTAACATAAAGCAGTCATATTTGATAACCTATGGGGGTTTTATTATCATTTCACTACAAGACCACGAAAGCAGCTGAATTCACATGTAAATGGTTACAAACCTCAGTTTTGCCATCACCATCAAAGTCACACAGTGCTAATGAACGAACATTGTCTCCGGTAACCTAAAAGAAGAAAGACAGTCCCTTAACACCCATGAGAGCTCTCAGAGCAAAACTATTTTTATGATCTCAACTGCAACAAAACAACTGACAAAGTCAACATTCAAGCAACACCTGAGCACGCTGAATACATAACCAAAATACAGTTTGAGGTCTGAGATAAATTAAGAAAGATCCAACAATTAAATGAATATTTATCATATAAAATAAATAATCAAGAGGAACTAGTGCCATTGAAAGAATCTTGTAATAACATCAAAAGCATTATGCGTAGCCTTACTGTCCAAAAAAGGTCATTTCCTTCATAATCAAAGCCCTGCAGGGCACAGTTTCCACCGATAATAGCAAGTGGAGATGAAATATCTCCCAGCTTTCCAAGAACTATTGCATTGGCTCCATCTGAAACCTACAGAGAAACATTAAAGGAAAAAGAAAGAGCAGACAATGAGACATCAGAGTACACAAACGAAAAAAAGAGCTTCCAATATTATCACTACCAGTTTAGCTGAGCTCTCAATGCCTATTAATTCTTTCGAATTTTGTCTTGCTAGGTGATGTGTGACATGATAAAAAAATTTCTCTTGCATATGCATACACAAACATACATCACATTCACAGGTTTCTTTTTAACTATTCCAGGTATTCTAAAGGCAAAATGTTCTGAACACAACAGTATAACTAATGCAAGGAACAGAAGCATAATTAATCACCAAAGTAACGTAAAAACTGTGATCTTTAGAATAGAAAGAAAAAGAAAAGAATGAAGATACTGAAAAAAACCCAGACATTTAAATTAACTTGCCTCTCTGTAAAACAAATCCGAGTTGTTATATACGTCGTAAGCCAATAAATTAGTCTGTGTTCCAACCAGAAGACAATCATAACCAAGCTGAGGGTTCAGCACTCCCGAAGCCAGACAAGTGATCCCTTGATTAATGTTGAGAAGAGAAATGTCCGAATCTTGGGTACTTTGCACCATCCGGTTTGCGCTTGTTCTCTGCCCTCGGGCATGAGGATTATGAATAAAAACCTGTAGAAACAAGAATATAAATATTATCACAAAGTACACATGCATTTGTATACAAACATTACGGACTACTTTTTAGATAGTAAGTGCAATGGGGAAGAAGAGCATTCATGGAACCAAAGCAAGGACAAAAGACATGGGGTTTTGCTGACAATACTGTTTCTGACGGTTATTCTTTAATTTTAAATTATACCAAAAAAAGGAAATGGCAGGAAAACCCCTGCTCTGGCCAGCAGAGTTGTGCCACCATTGTTTTGTTTGTTTCGAGAAGAGCAACCGACAAATTTTCAGACACAAGAAAAAAGCAAACCAAAAGGAGCAGCAACAAACTAAACAAATTTTATCCAGCTGGTAACAGTGTTACCAAAAAACCCCAAACAAGTTAGACCTGGTACCTATCTGTAACCTCCATCTGGAGGTGAACACGGCTAATTTAAAAAGGAGCCTGTGATAAATACGGTTTTTATTCTCACTGACCAATATTCAGTCAGTGTAATTGTTTGGAGCAGAGTCAGGGGACCACAGCATATTATGCTTAATAGCCTTTGCTTTATGGCTGTACAGTCTGTCTCTCAACCAAGCCCTTGTTCTACGCTATTCCTAAAGGCTCCAAAATAAAATTAGTAATAATGCTGGGAAACATCACAGATGAACCACGTTTGTATTCACAGCAACCTCTGTGGGTTTATGCTTCCACCTATGTTTTGTTTATTAGCTAGGTCGTATTTAACCCTCTTTGTTTGTTTGTATTTCAAACTCGGAGTGCAAACACCACTTTCCGTTCCCGCGAGGCAATCTTTGCATCACCTACACAAACCTTCACACCACTCCCCTTACCAGCACCGAGCTCGGCCTCTAACAGTGCTAAGGCTTACTGCTGGGACTGAGAACGGTACCGTAATACCCACAGCTTGAAAAAAAAACCCTATTATCATAGAATGGTTTGGGTTGGAAGGGACCTAAAGCCCATCCAGTGCCACCCCCTGCCCTGGGCAGGGACACTTCCCACCACACCAGGTTGCTCCAAGCCCCCTCCAACCTGCCCTTGAACCCCTCCAGGGATGGGGCAGCCACAGCTTCTCTGGACAACCTGGGCCACCAGAAAATGGGGAAGTTTGCCGGGCGACCTGGGCTACCAGCTATTCGTTCCTGCAAACTCCCTGTCGCCGCCACAGAGCAGAGCTTCGAGTACCAGTGGCCGTGCCCGCAGGCAGCTCCCGGCCTACCCGCGGCGGAGCACACCCCTCGCCCGGCTTTGCAAGGGTGGGCAGGGAGCCTGGAGGGCGTTAAGGGGATTTTCTGCTGGAGCCAAAACCCCAGAGACCGGCTGCGACCTCCGCCGACACCCCGCCGAGCGGCAAACCGGCCCCGCAGCCCAGGGGAACGGGGCCTACCGGCAGGAGAAGGCGGCCCCGGGGACCCCACAGCACCACCAGGGCAGGCCCCCGGCCCCCGACGAGGAACTTTTCTCCTCAGCTTAAGGGCGGCGTCCCCCGTGAGGGGGAGGCGGGCGGGATGGCGGGCCGCGCCGCCCCGTTACCTTGCCCGCCTGGGTGGCGGCCGCCAGGCAAGGGTGCGTCCCGTCGTACCGGCCCAGCGCCACCATGCGGGGCAGGATCTTGTGGCTGAGCTTCAGCGTGAACACGGGCACCAACATGACGGCGGCGGAGAGACCGGACCGGACCGGGCCGGGCCTGGCCTGGCCTGGCCGGTCCGCGGGCCCGGACGCGGGCTCCGCCGGGGCCGAGCACCGCCCGCTCGCGCACGACGCCGCTACGTCGCGGGGAGGGGCGGGGCTAAGGCGTGGGGGGCGGGGCTACGGGGAGAGAGGGCGTGGTCTCGGCAGAGGGGGCGTGGTCTAAGCAGAGAGGGGCGGGGCTATTGGGGCTGGGGCAAACTGGGGGTGCGGGGGG
>QJSC01025775.1:30602-40728 GCA_003697955.1 Calidris pygmaea
TGCTGGAGGGCCAGTGTGGGGCTGGAGGCACAGGACTGGGGTGGGAGCACAGGGCTGGGGGGCGCACAAGGATGGGGGGGGCACAAGGATGGGGGTCAGGCTGGGGGCACAGGGATGGGTGGGGGCTGCAGGCAGGCAGTGGGTGAGTCTCTGTGGGATGTCAGGGGGACATTTTGGGGGTGATGGAGGAGGGCATAAGGCGGGGGGAAGGGATGTGGGGGGGCTCTGCTGGGTGCTAGGTGCTAGGGTACCCCCCCTCTGGTGCCCCCCAACCGGGTGGGGTGCCAGCCCCCCCGCTGCGACCCACGGCAGCCTCCCAGGGAATCCGGTGACCCCGCAGAAGATCTGCTATGACCCAGCACAGCTCTGGGTCCCCCCCTGCCCCCAGCTCGGGGAAGAAATGGCGGGGAGAGGGAGAGGGGGGCGCACGGAATCCAGTGTTGCTAGCATGGAATCCAGTGTGAGCCGCTGTGGGATCCAGCATGACCAGCATGGGATCCAGCTCCCAAGGGAGGATGGAGTGTCACGCCACAGCCTGGTGCAGATCGACCGGGGACCACAGGGGGTGTGTGGGGGTGGATCCCACCCCAGCAGCCTGGGATCCGGTGCCCGAGAAAAGATCCCTTTTTGATCCACGATGGGATGCCAGACCCTGGAGCAGGATCCGCTGCCACCCCAAACCCCAGGCAGATCCACTGTGATCCAGTGTGGGATCCAGTGCCGGCAGGAGGACGGGGGCACACTCTGGCATCCCAGCAGATCCGCTCCCCTGCTCCGTGATCCGGTGGTGGGAGAGAGAGCACAATCCAGTTGGGATCTGGTGCCTAAAGCAGATCCACCACCCTCCCCTACGCGATCCGGTGTGGGATCCGGTGGCCGGAGCTCAGTCCAGAGATGGGGGTGTGGGGGCAGCGCCCCACGCAGCTCCGCTACCGCCCGGCGGGGGATCCAGCGGCCCGAGCGGATCTGCTGCGATCCATCCTGGGATCCAGTGGCGATCATCGGGAAGCCGTGGGGCCGCGGCGATCCTCGGGGTGGCGGCGGCAGCGGCGTGATGGAGCAGGGGCCGGGCGACGGCTGGGCCAAAAGCCGGGGCCGGCCGTTGCCCGCAGGGCTCAGGGGCAGCCCGCGTCCCGGCGGCCGGTGCCCACCTTCTCCTGCAGCTTCTCCATCTCCTCCTTGTGCGCCAGCTCCGACTCCTCCAGCACCCGCCGCTGTGCCGTCTCCTTCTTCAGGAACTCAATCTCCCTGTGGGTGGAAGCAGGGGCAGAGCGTGGGTGCTCATCACCCCCCCACACCCACCCAGCAGCAGGGGCCACGCAGGAGGTCAGGGGGGACAGGTCAGGGGGGACCCCGGGACTTGGGTGTCAGGGAAGGACTGTGGTCAGTGGGGCGGTGGTTCCCGGGGATCTCCCAGGGGATGGTCCCTGCCCAGGGATGAGGGATGCCCAGGAAGAAGTTGGTGCCCCAGGGATGGGTCAATATCAAGGGGATGTTCCATGCCCAGGTGAAGGTCCCTGCCCAGAGGGAAGGGACGTGAGATGGCCAGGAAGGTTCTAGTGTCCCAGGGATGGGTCCACATCAAGGAGAAGGTCCCTGCGTGGAGGATGGTCCTTGCTCCACACCATGGTCCCTTCCCAGGAGGTGGTCCATGCCCAGTCATGAGGGATGCCCAGGAAGGATTTGGTTCTTCAGGGATGGGTTTCTGCCCAGGGACAAAGGGTGCCCATGAAGGGGTTGGTGCCCAACGAGTGGGTCCACAGCAAGGGGATGGTCCATGCCCAGGGGATGGTTCATGCCCAAGGGCATGGTCTGTGCTTGGGGACAAGGGGTGCTTGGGAAGGGGTTGGTGCCCCAGGGATGGTTCCACACCCAGGGGGATGCTCGGTGCCCAGGGAAGGATCGGTGCCCAGGTCCCGGCGCTGCCCTCACTTTTGCTGGTACTCCTTGATGAGCCTCTTGGCCTTGCTGTACTTGCGCTCCAGGGTCTGGTACTGGGCCTGCGTCTCCTTCAGGTGTTCGTCCACAGCCTGGCAGAGGTTCTGCGCCTCCATCCAGTACCCCTCCAGCTTCTCCATCCGCTCCTTGTTCTCCTCCACGCTCTGCTCCAGCTGGGCCTTCTCGGCCCGCCAGCGCGCCTTCTCCTGCTCCAGGCACTGCAGCTGGGGGACAGCGGGGTCAGGGCATGGTGGAGCACGGCATGGTGGAGCCAGGGAGCAGGCATGATGTGGCACGGCACAGCACATCATGGCATGGCTTGGCAGAGCATGGCACAGCATAGCCAGGGAGCAGGCATGATGTGGCGTGGCATGGCACAGCACATCATGGCATGGCTTGGCAGGGCACGCCATGGCATAGCCAGGGACAAGTCATAACACCACATGGCATGGCATGATATGGCACATCACGGCACAGTGTGGCACAGCATGGCACATCATAGCCAAGGAGTAGGCATGGCATGGCATAGCGTGGCGTGGCATGGCTTGGCACAGCATGTCACAGCAAAGCCAGAGACCAATCATGTCATGGCATGGCACAGCACATCATGGCATGACTTGGCACAGCATGGCATGGCACAGCCAGGGAGCAGACATGGCTCAGCATGGTACCACATAGCCAGGGAGCAGGCATGACATGACATGGCACAGCAAATCATGGCACAGCATGGCACGACATGGCACAGCATGGCATGGCACAGCCAGGGAGCAGGCGTGACGTGGCATGGCACAGAAAATCATGGCACAGCATGGCATGACATGGCACGGCATAGCTAGGGAGCAGGCATGATGTGGCATACCATGGCACAGCACGGCACAGCACATCATGGCATGGCTTGGCAGAGTATGGTATGGCATAGCCAGGGACAAGTCATGACATCACATGGCATGGCATGATATGGCATATCACAGCACAGCGTGGCACATCATAGCCAAGGAGTAGGCATGGCATGACATGGCATGGCATAGCGTGGCATGGCTTGGCACAGCATAGCCAGGGGCCAGTCATGACATGGCATGGCACGGCATGGCACGGCATAGCCAGAGAGCAGGCATGGCACAGCACGGCATGGCATGGCATGGCATGGTGAGGGATCCAGGGGGGAGATGGAGATCCAGGGGGGCCTGGGGGGACAGAGAGGGGGGTCCCTCTCCCCCGCCGGGAGCTGGGGCACCCGCTCACCTTCCTCTTCAGCTGCTGGATCTCGGCCTCAGTGACAGCGTGTTTGATCTGGAGCTGCAAGAGGAGCCGGGCATTGGCACAGGGCGGGCACATCCCCACACCACCTCCTGGGTGTGCACACACGCTGCCACGTGTGTGACACCCCCTCCCCAACCCTCCCCCATGTCCCCTCCTCACCTCCTTGAACTTGTGCACCAGCTTTTCGGGGTCCATCTCCACGGGGGAGAGCGTGTCCTCGTTCTCGGCCAGCTCGAACACCTCAATGGCCATCTCGCTGCTGGGGAACATGGGGCTCATCTCCTCCTCATCGTCCGTGGCGTACTCGCCTGTCTGCGGAGGGCACGGAGTCGCGTTGGCACCTGGTGGTCCCCAGCCTGGCACCCCCACCCCATCCCACCTGGGGAAAGCGAGTCACTGGGAATGGGGGGCACCACGTCTGTCCCCTCCTGGGTAGGTGTTCTGTGTCCCCCCCCACCTCACCTCCTCGTCATCCTCGGTGTACTGGGTGTAGCGTTGCTCGATCATCTCCCGCTGCCACCGTTCCTGCTCCAGCGTCTGCTGGATCAGCTGGGCCACCTCGCTCTGCTCCCCCGGCTTCTCCCGACCGATGAGGAACCTGTGGGGACGGTGGGGGCTCAGCCGGGGATGGGGGGGGGGCTTCGGCTGTGGGGGGGTCTGGGGTGGGGGACACCCAGTTGGCACACCTGGGCCAGTGGGGAGGCTCAGCCTGGGGACATCCAGGTGGCACAGCCAGGGGACAACCTTGCTGGGACAGGCAGTGCTCCTGGGGGTGGCAAATTTGGGGGAGATGTTATAGGGCCTGTGGATGAGTTGGGGGGCTGGGGAAGGGGCGGATCCTGGGCTGTTGTGGGAGCATTTTGGGGGCACCAGAGTGGCACAGGGCAGGCAGTGGGCATGGGGACTAGGGGGGCAGAGGTGTTTTGGGGCAGGGGGACAGCCCAGCTGGGGAGCTGGAGTGCTCTGGGAACAGGCTATGGGGCAGGGTGCCTCAGGGGGCACAGTACAGGCTATGGGGGTCTCCCAGCCCCCCCAAATCCCCCAGCCCCAGGCCCTACCGGACGCGTCCCTTGGTGTTCCTGAGGACGGAGGCAGCGAAGCTCTGCGTCACCCCCACCAGGCTGGTGCCATCCACCTCCACGATGAGGTCATTCACCTGGATCCTGAGGACAAGGGGACCGTCACACCCCCTGCCCACCTCCCCGGCATCTCCCACCCCTGGAGAACATCTGGCACATCTGCCTGCTCCTGCACCACCTACTCCACCACCACCCAAACCCTTGGGCGAGCAGCAGAGGGGACCCAGGTGGGTGTTTCAGGCCGGGCAGCCCCTTACCTGCCGTCCCGGTGGGCTGCCCCCCCCTCCGTCACCGTCTTGACGAAGATGCCCAGCTTCTCCAGACCCATGTCGGCCCCTGCACCCATGCCGATGATGCTGATCCCCAGCCCTTCGGAGTCTGCAGAGACAGAGAGCCGTGTCCTGGAGGGGTGGCAGCAGCCACCCAATGCCACTGGAGTCACCTCCAACCTGTCCCCAGGGTGCAGGATGAGGTGAGGACCCACCTTTCTCCAGCTCCACGGGGAAGAGGTCGAGCCGTTCCACCCTCTTCTCCAGCTCGTACTCGGCCGACGCGGCCATGGGGTCGACGTCTTCATTGCGGCGGTCATAGTCTTCGTTGGAGTAAGTGCTGAAGACCTGCCAGGGTGGAAGGAGCTCCTCAGCGAGGGGGTGGGATGGGGTAGGAACCACCCACCACCTCAATACCAACAGCACCCACAGCCAAGGGGGCATCCTGGGCAAGGGGAGCCCCAGGCAGGGGCACGGGGGCTGTTACTGAGGCTACGAGACACTGGAGAATCCCCCCTCAAACCTTATCATGGAGTGAAGGGGGAGTTTGAGGACACATAGAGGGTTTGGGGTGGCCCCGGGAGCAGAGATGGTGCCGTGCCCTGCACTCCACGGATGGATGGACAGAGGGATGGACAAAGGGGTGGATGGATGGAATGACAGATGGACAGATGGAAGGAAGGATGGAAGGATGGATGGATAGATGGAAGGACGGATAGAAGGATGGATATAAGGAAGGAAGAAAGGATGGATGGATGGAAGGAAGGAAGGATGGATGGATGGACGGATGGATGGATGGATGGATGGACGGATGGACAGACAGGGTGTACAAGCACTGGCTGCTCTGAGTGACAGTTTGGGGAGGGAAGAACTGGCTTTTTCCCCCTGCTCCCCTCATCCTCCCCCTTCCCCAGGCAGGGCCTCCCCAGCTCTAGGCCCACCACCTTCTCATGGTCCAAACTGGCCTGCAGGAGCAGGGAAGGGCACTCTCCCTGGGGCAGCCTCACCTCCTCTGCCCTTCCCTGCTCCTCACCCCTGCCTGGGCACCTCCATGGGCCAGCCCAGACCCCAGGGACCCAAACCCACCATCGTGCCCAGGAGAGAAGAAATCCCACTATAAGTCTGGGGTTGGTTTATTCCCCTGGGCTTCCACCCAGCCGGTTCCACCTCCAGGCACTTGCCTGGGCACAGGGAGCATCAGGGACTCTGCAGACCTTGGGGTTCCACGGGTCACCCCCTCCCCAGGTCTCCATCTCTCCCCATCAGGTGTCACTTGTAGGATGCTTGAGCTTGGGCACTGAGGAGGGCTCAACCATGGGGCTGGGGCTGCCCCTGTGTCCTCCTGGGGACACAGATGTCCCCAGCCACCTTCAGTCCCAAGGGAGCGGGGGATGGGCAGGGGACACTATCACAGTAAAGCACTTGGGGACCCTGACCCTTGTCGTGGGGCACCCCTAAATGCCTGGTTCAGCTCCGGGGGGCTGGGGGCACCCCCATGCTCACCCCGAGGTTGGGTGTCCCCATGCTGGGCACCGAGGTGCCCCTGGGCGAGGTTGCATGTGACACCAGCACAATGTCCCCAGCCTGGAGCCAGAGGGAGCGGGATGCCATGTCCCTGCACCACCGGAGCCTGCCGGCACCCCTCTCGGGATGGGGACACGCCAGCCGGGTGGCTGAGCCTGGCAGATGTCCCCAGAGGGGCCCTGGCACGGGAATGCCGCTGGGGTGAGTGGATTAGGGATAACACGGCAGGGCTAAAGCCTGGCCATGGAGGGTATTAGGGATGAGTGTCAAGGGCCATCGCACAAAGCCTGGTGACACCCACAGACCAGCAGGACCCACCCGGGTGGCACCCAGGGGTGCCGAGGACCAGCAGGGCAGGGGACATGCCCCCGTCCCCCCTGTTTGCATGCCATCCCCAGGGGGGCTGTGGGGACCCGAGCCCACAGGGACACAACCCGGCTCACCCCGCTGTGCCCTCCCACCCCTGTCCCCAGCATCCTGGGGTGTTTGGGACATGGCAGGGGTCTGGAGTGAGGTCCAAGGGAGAAGCAGCCAGAGCCGGCACATGCCCAGGGGAGGGGGCTGGCAGAGTGTGCCCCCCATCCCTGGGTACAGGGTGCTCCTTTTGGGGGCCATGCTGGGGTTGGGTGGGGGTCTCCAGCGCTTCCGGCCCCCACCACCACAGTGGGTTTGGGGGGCCTCAGCATCACCCATGCACCCGGAGTGGGGCAGGGGGGGGAAGCCTCCCGGATACCTGGGTTCCCCTCCCCACCTGCATATGGGACCCCCACCATCACCCTTGCAGTGGGACATGGGGGGTAAAAGCAAGAGGTTGAAAGCAGTGCTGGGGTGGGGGGGAGCACCCCAAAAAGCCCAGCTGCCCATCCATGGCCAGGGAGGGGGACACCCTTCCCAAGGCTGGGCTGGCCGGTTCCCACGGGACCAAGACCCACCCCCACTCCCCCCCCACAACATGCAGCCACCCAGCACAGCGTTGTCCCCCTGCCTGGGCCACGGCGGTCCCCGTCCCCCCGGTCCCAGGTGGGGCCACCCACCCGCTCTGACTCAGAGCCAGAATATAGGCCGGGGGCTCTAAAAATAACCCAGCTCCGGCACAAAGCAATCACTGCTTCTCCTCTGGTCGGGGGGATTCGAGCGGGAGAGAACACCCCGAAATAGCTGCCACATCCCCTTTTCTTCCCCCTCCCCATCCCATCACTGGGGGAGCATCCCAGATGGGGACCCCCCACCCCAGCTGGCATCCCCGCCGGGAAATTGGAGAGGGGGGGACACACACACGGGGGATGCTGTCCTCCCTTCCTGGCCATGCCGCTGAGACACTTCCCCTTCCTTCACTTCCCAAACGGTCCCAGGCGCCGGGCTGGGCCCATGGCGGGGGGCAAATACCCACCCCAATGCCACCTCATCCTCGGGGACCCCCACTTTGGGAGGAGCCCCGGCACCCAGGAACCCCCCCTCCCCCAGTCACCATGAGCAAAGGGTGGCAGTGTGGCCGCCGCACCCAGCACCCCATACCCGGATATTTTGGGCATCCCCACCCAAAATATGGGGGCGGCTCCTGGCCCGTCCGGAGACAGCGGTGGATTGCCACTGGGTGCCCTGCATGGCCACCCCAGCGGGTCCCAGAGTCCCCTCTCCCCATCACACTGGCCCCAGGGTGGCCCCTCACTGGTGGGGGGGGGCTAGGCCATGCCAGGGCAGGGCCCTTCGTTAACCAGCTCGTTAGCCAGGCCCAGGAGGCCACCCTCCTTCCTCCAGTGCAAGGGCATGGCCAAGAGGGCTGGGGGGGCAAGGGGGGCACAGACCCCCACCCCACATCTCTGTCCCTGGCACCAGCCCCCGCAAAGGGCATTGTTTGGGGGGGAACATATATCCCACCCCAGGCTGGCCCCCACCCTGGGGTGTTCCTCACTCTGGGGTGCTCCTCACCTTGGGGTCCTCCTCACCTGGGGTACCCCTAACCCTGGGGTGCTCCTCATCCTAGGGTACCTCCCACTTTGGGGTACCCCCAACCCTGGGCTGCCCCTCATCTCGGGGTGCTCCTCGTCCTAGGGTACCCCCCACCTTGGGCTGGGCTGCTCCTCACCCCAGGGTACCTCCCCATCCCCAGCTGCCCCCCACCCCGGGGTGTCCCCCCTGCCATCCCCAGCTGCCCTTCCATCCCCAGTCCCCCCAGCCCATCTGACCTGGATGGGGGCCGTGCTGAACTGGATCTTGCGGTTGGGGACGGGCTCCTCTTCCTCGGACAACCCAGGGATCTCCACACAACCTGACTCGGGCTCGTACAGCCCTTCGGCCTCCTCCTCCTCCTCCAGCCCGCTGCCCCCCGAGTCCTCCCCAAGCCCACTGTAGGCACTTATGTCCACCAGGTCTGCCTCGGAGAAGTCCTCCTTCTTGGCCTCCTCGTAGGCATCGCCCTCCTCCGCCCGCTCGCCCTTGATGTCCTCCTCGCCCGTGGCCACTGCCGAGCCCCCGTCCAGCCGGGGGGTGGTGGGCGCCGGACTCTCAGCCCCCTTGGCTGGTTGGGGTGCAGCCACTGGTTCACTCGCTCTTGCCATCGCTTCGTCCTCCTCCTCCTCTTCGGCCTCACCGCTCTCCTCCACCTCCACTGGCTTGATCTTGCAGACGTCCTGCACCCGTGGGGTGGCTGTCTCCTTCTCCACTGGCCGGCTGGTCTTCCCCGCCGTCTTCTCCTCTTCTGGTGGCCTGGCTCGTGCTGGGGCAGCATGGCCATCACCCAACCGTCCGGCCTCGGGGCTTGGCAAGAAGACCCGAGGTCGCTTGCCCACCACCTTGGCGTTGAGTGGTCCTCCCACTCGCCCCGGTGCCTTGTGGAGGTTGTTACGGAGGTCGGCCTTCTCGAAGACGGCGCTGAGCTGGCTGACGGTGGGCGAGACAGCCTCTGTGTCCAGCTTGTCCAAGGACTCGGTGCTGCCGTTGAACCTCACCACCACGTCCAGCTTACGGTCCTGGAAACCGGCTCGTTCCTTACGTAGCAAGAGTTTGGTGGTGGTAGCCTTCTCCTGCGGGCTCCTCTCGAAGATCTTACGGGTCTCCTGCAGCTTGGAGAAGGGTTTGTCGGGTTTGGAGTCGAAGCGACTGACCCTCTCCGAGACACTGGTGCCCAGCTTGAGGAGGTTGCCCTGGTCCATGCTCTCGCTGAGGCTACCAGCCCGGGGCAAGGAGAGACGGACGGGCTTCTCCTTAGCCTTGGCCAGGTCGCAGGCGCCCTCAGGGCCGGGCGCCGTCCCCATCTGCAGGAACATGTTCTTGATCCGGTGAACGTTGGAGCCATACTTCTTACCCCGGCTTTTCTTGCCGTCTTCGCCGTCGGCTTCCTTTGTGGGTGCCAGGGCCTGGATGGTGGCTTCGTAGGCGTTCCGGTGGGGGGATGCGCTCCGGAACCCCCCTCCACCGCCGCCCCCCGTCGCCCCACCGGAGGGGGACCCCCCACCGGCGGCGCTCGCCTCCGTCCTCAACATGCCGCCACCAGGCCTCCGTTCCGCATCGCCCAACGCCGCCGCCGCCACCGCCACCACCGCGGCCCCTCGCCAGTTACAGCAGCATCGGGGAGGGGGGATGCCGCCCGCAACGGGCTGGGGGGGCTACCGCCGACACACCTGCACCGGCCCGCGGCGGAGGGGGGGGCTTGCGGGGCTCGTGTCAGGCCATGTCCATCCCTGGGGGGGCGTCCCCCCCCCCTCCACCCCAGCCCGTCTTCCTTCCTTCCTTCCTTCCTCCCTCCCTCCTCCTCCTCCTCTTCCCCTTTCTCTGTGGCTGGTGATGGAGCCGCCGCTGCCTGCGATCTGCCCGCCCCGCTGCCCGCAGAGCCCTCTGGGTCTTAGCGGCGCGTTCCCCTCCTTCCTCTTCCTCGCCCCCCCCCCGCTTTGCACTCGCCACCCGGCGATGCTGGACACCCCCACACACACACTCCCCCCCCCCAGAACACCCTCCCCACCCGCCGCCCGGGTACCCCGCCGCGGTCCCCTCCCCGCACCCGCACGGGGGTCTCTCCTCCCTGTGGCATGTGTCGTGTGTGTGTGTGTGTGTGTGTGT
>QJSC01025775.1:41616-63173 GCA_003697955.1 Calidris pygmaea
AAAGCCCCCCCCCCCCATCTCAAGGTGTCCCACAGTGGCCCCTATTCACTTTTTTGTCCCTGGGATGCAGCACACACACACCCCCCCCAATGCCCCCACCCGTGGCTGGCAGGAGGGGAAACTGAGACAGAAGGACCCCAGGGTGAGGGTCCAAGATGCTGCACCCCTTCTCCCCTGTGCTGCCGGGTGGTTTTCGGGAGGGGGTAATTTAGAGGGGGTTGCTGTTTTCCCACAAGGACACTATGGAGCTTGGGGCCGTGGTGGGGGGTGCCTGCTGCAGGAGGAGCACCCCAAGGGGCTGGGGGTGAGGGTGGGGGGCCACCCCTGCTCCCCCAGGCCGGGTGTGAGCACCAGGACCCTGCAGATGCCCCCTCGTCGCCCGACGCAGCCTCTGGGCCCTTTGTGCGTGACGCGGCGTGACGAGCCGTGACGTGACGCGGCGCAACGTTCCCCCCTCTATGGCCACCCCCTTCCCCTTCCGCTGCTGCCATCTCTTCCTCCTCCCCGCCCCCCCCCAGCAAAACCCCACCGCAGGGCCTGGCCCCGCCCCCCGCCACCGCCAGCTCTCCCGTGTCTCAGCACCCTCTGCTTCGTCCCGCCAAGGGCCACCGTCCCTCCGCACGCACACACACCCCACCCCCTGTGCACACACACGCGTGTGCACACACGTGTTCCATCGGTGCCGCGCAAGGGCACAGGCATGGGCGGGGCAGTGGTGATGGCAGGCTGCCTGCCATGCCAGCGAGGAGGGGGGGGGGCAGCTGTCCCCAGGGGTCCCCCCACCCCACTGTGCCCCATCCTGTGTCCCCACTACCCATGAGGGGGGGCACCAAGGCAAGCCCCCCCAGGGGACACCCCACTGGATCCCCCCCCAGGGGACAGTGGAGCCCCTCGGCAGCCGGAGGGGCTCTGTGCCATGGTCCCTTGGTGGCAGGAGGCCTTGTCCCCCGTGGGACCCCCCCAGGTGGCCCCCCCCCGGCCAGCCCAGCCCCGCTGCCTCCGTCAATCAGCCGTGGCCCCGCTCCCGGGTGGTGGCAAAGATGGAGGCCCCTGAGCTGCTCCTGGTCTGGGTGCTGGCAGGCGAGTGGCAGCACTGTCACCTCCCTGGGGGGGGACACGGCCGGGCTGGGGGTACCCCCAGAAGGGAGGAAATTGGGGGGACCCCCAGAGCAGAGTGGGGATGGGGGTGCTGGCAGGAGGGGACGGGAACTGGGGGGACAGGGCTGGGACGTGACAGAGCTAAATAAAGCCCTCCTGTCCCTGGTGGCAGCTGGGTTTAGGATGGTGGGGACTGAGTGGGACCTCCCTGGGACGAGTCTGGGACAAGGGAAGGTGCTGTCCCTGTCCCCATACCCATTCCCGTCCCTGTCCCCATTCCCGTCCCCATCCCCTCCTGAATTTAGACCCCCCCCTCATTGTCCCTGGATGGCTGGCAACTGCAGGGACATGTTCCTGCCCTGGCCGAGTGTCCCAGGGGGGCTGTGGGCACCTGCGAGTCATCCTGGGGTCTCTGGGGAATGGGGAAACTGAGGCAGGGAGGAGCCGTGTTCCCCAGCCCTGGCTCTAGCCCTGTGCCTGGCCGCAGTCATGTCCCTGGGGGGATCCTGGGCCACCCTCCCCGACCATCACATCCTCCCCGACCACCACGTCTCCTCTGAGACCGGAGCCATCTTCGTCCATGAGCTGGAGCGGGAGCTGTTCCAGGAGGCCTTCCTCGCCAGGCATGAGGATGATGGCGGTGAGGACTGGGCTGAGAGGAGTGGGGACCGAGGGCGGGGGGTGTCCTGCGGTGCTTGGGTTGGGGGTGCTGGGACTGTTAATGGGGGGCACTGGCAAGTGCCAACTCCCCACTGGGCATGACCCCGTCCATCCATCCATCCGTCCCCCCGTCCCACCCTCCATCCCCTCTACCCATTTGGGGACCCCTGAGCACCCCCCCCTTGCGCTGTTAAAGCCATCCGTGAGCAGCATCCCTTCGACCCCCGCCACTGAGGGGTTGGGGGTCACCTCCATTTGGGGTCCCTCAGCATAAAAAAAGGGAGAAGAACCCCCCCCACACCCCTTAGGGCACAGACCAGTTGTGCTTCCATGTTGGGACCAATTGGATGGTGAAGGGTTTGCAGGGCGGGGGTCCGCCCGTCGCACAGCCTGGTGGCATCCGTGTCCCCGTCTATGTCTGTCCCCACTCGTCTGCATGTCCCGGCACCCAGTAGCGCCCCCCATCACCTTCCAAGCCCACCTCCAGGACCACCCCGACCTGCCACGGTGGCTGCGATACATCCAACGTGACCCCCACCAGCCGGGCTACCTCTATGGCAGCCCCACGGCCACCGAGGTGGGCACCCACGCCATCGAGGTAGGTGCCCACACTTGTGGTCCCACACCAGGGGGTGACACAGCAGGTGGGCTGGCATCTTCCTGGGGGTTCTCCTTGGCTTGCAGGTGCTGGCGTACAACCGGCACACCTACGAGACAGTGGCACAGCTCCTCGTCATCACCGTCATCCCCGCTCCAGGTAAGGGCTGTGCACCCCCAAATCACACCGGGCTGCCCCGGACACCCCCAGGACGGTGTCCCCATGGGTGCCACATATCCTCCCCCGACAGGTGGAGACCCACCGTACCAGGGTGAGTTCCTGGTGGGGAACAGGAATGTGGAGGAGCTGCTGCCGGTGGCCGCGCAGGACATGTTCCTCCAGGCCACAGCCGGTGTCTGGGAGCGGGACGATCTCCGCGTCATCAATGTCACCTCCTCCCTGGACCGGGGTGGCCGCGTCCCACTGCCCATAGAGGGGCGCAAGGAGGGGTATGGGCACACCTGGGGGATGCTGGGTAGACCCCTCAGCCTCCATGCATGGATTTTTGGGGGGGGCCCACCTCCAACTGGTGTGTGTGTGTGTCCCACGCTATCCCCACAGGGTGTACGTGAAGGTGGGCTCCCAGGGTGGCTTCTCGCCCTGCCTGGCATCGGCCACCTCGCCCCAGAGCCGCTTGCTCTGCAGCCTGGGCCAGCAGCCCCTCGCCTCCTGCTACGACACCTTCGCCCCCCACTTCGCTATCCGCTGGTGCAACCTCACCCTGGTGAGACCCCCCCCCCAAAAATCCCCCCTCTGAGCCCACTCACCCACCCCCATGGGGTTTCCCCCCCCAACCATCACTCCATTACAGCTGCAGGTCTGGCCAAGCCCCACATCGCCGGGGTTGGTGTGGGGTTCTGGGGTGCTGGAGGAGGAGGGGGATTTCCAGCCCCCCACTGAGGCCCCCCCCCAGGACCTGCTGCCCGGGTACCTGGTGACGCTGCTGGTGCCGCTGTTGGTGGCCGCACTGCTCTGCCTGCTCCTGGGCCACCTCATGTGCTGCCGCAGGGAAGGAGTGTGAGTTGGGAGGGGGGGGGCACACTCAGCGTGGAGGTCCCCACACCCCAGCCAGGACATGGGCACCCAGGGTTGGGTGCCCTTTCCCTGACCATCGTGGCCCCAGGGCAACCTGGGGGTGGTGAGAGCCCTTCTCACCATCATTATATGGTTTTTTTTTTCCCTCTTTCCTCTGTTTTGTAGGCAAAAACGGGACTTGGCGACGTCTGAGTAAGTCCCCGCACCTGGGCTGAGCTGAGGCGGGGCCTGGGGGGAGTTGCTTTTTCGGGGAGGGGGGGGGCTTTGTCATGGCCAAGCATGGGGACAGCCAGCGGGGATGGAGAGGGGGACGGTGAGGGGTCAGTTGTCTGGGGGGTGTTCTGGAAGTGATGGAGCCTAAAGGTTTCCCCAAAGGGTCCCCCCCACCCCCTCCTGCTCTCCCTCCCCCACCTTGGCACCCCCCAATAACCCCCCAAAGACACAGGATGGAGCACAAGAGCTGTTTTACTTCTCCAATAGCCTTGGCTGGACTCAACACCAGCAAGGAGGACTGCAATGATGGGGGACAGACCACAATGATGGGGGGGGCAAACCCCCATGACAGGGGGGAAGACCCCCATGATGGGGGAAGACCCCAGTAATGGGGAACCAACCCTGATGATGGGATACAAACCGCAACAATGGGACACAAACCCTACTAATGGGGGGGCAGACCCCCCCAAACCCCTCCCCAAAGCCATGCGGTTGGAAACACAGGGCACAGCACCCACTTTTCCTTCCCCCCCCGCCAGCATCCAGCTGGTCCACCACACCACCATCCATGGTGACACGGAGGAGCTGAGGCACATGGCCACCAGCCGGGATGTCCCACGGCCCCTTTCCACCCTTCCCATGTTCAACGTCCGCACGGGACAACGCATCAACCCCATGCCCTCTTCCTCGGATGGTGCCCACATCCCCCTCCTCCCCCAGTGAGACGGGGTGGTGGGTGATGCTGGGATGACACCTGGCGGGGACACACACACACACAGAGTCCCAGAGGTGGACAAAAGGGTGTCATGATGATTTGGGGGACAACCTGAGGGAAAAAAAGCCCGGCAGAGGGCAGATCCCAGCCGGACAGGTGGTTGCCCATCCGGCTGGGCTCTGCCTGCTGCCGGGCTATTGTCTGGAGCATTTTGGAGGGGCTACGAATATTGGGGGGGGGGGGGGGGGTGGTGTCATCAACATTCACATGCATCAGTGGATGTGGCATATGCACCAATACAGATGGATTTGGGCTGATAAAGCAACTGTTTAGTGATGAAATGTGGATTTCTGCGTTATTCTCCCCCCCACTCTCCCGCAAGCATCCCAGTCTGGCTGCAGTGGTCTTGGATGGGGGGGAGGGGGGGGGCAGGAATTTTTGGGGGTGCTGGGCTCCTTCTGGCTGCAGACAGTGAGTTGAGTTTGCCAGTTCTCTGCCCTGGTCACCCCCAAAAGCTGGATGAGGCTTGAGGTNCCCAAAACTTACACCCTCCCAGCCCTGTGGGGTTCTTGGAGAGCACGTTGGGGCTGGGGGGACAGGGACAATGATGGGGGGGGGGGGGGCACAGTCCCGGGGATCCCCGCTAGCACCCCAAAGTCCCTCAACTCACCTGGGTGCCCCGTGTCCGACAGGATCTTGCCTGGAGCCCCCGGTCGCTTGCCCCCTTCCACCGCATAGACCTGGGCATCCCGCTCAGCACCCCCATAACCCCTCCCCCTTCCCCCCCCCCGACTCCACTCCTCCCAGGGGGTCCCCCCAACCCCAGCCCCGGCCCCTCGCTTCCAAAGAAAGGACCTCTTTCACTGTGGGCCCTCCCCCTCTCCCAACCTTCACTCAGGGCAGGCGCCAGGGTGGGGGTTAGGAAAACACGGGGGCCTGGGAGGAACAAGGGGAGCCATTGATGGGCTGGGGCAGGGGAGGAGAAAGGCGCCATTGAGGCCCCCCCCCCCCCCGCTGCCCCCCTACCCTCCCACCCCCCCTCCAGGGGTCCCCCACCAAGGTGACGTGGGTGAAGTGGCAGACAGTGGGCACCGTCTGCCCCCAACACACACGTGTGAGGCTGCCCACCTGCCTTTGCACGAGGAAGCGTGCACAGAGTGTGGTGGGGTTGGGGGGGGCACCCATGGAGGGAGTGGAGGGGGTTTGCACTGTGGCACTCATGCTGTGGCACGCGTGCAGTGTGGCACACGTGCACTGTGGTACATGCACACTATAGTATGTGACACACACTATGGCACACACACGCCCTGTGGAACACACACTGTAGCACACACCCCCCATGGTGCGCACACACACCATGGCACACAAGCACACCATGGCACACGCACCCCGTGGCACACACCCCCCGTGGCACAGCTCTTGCAACCCAGGGCACTCAATTTCCATGGCTCTCTCTGTGCCCTCCTTCCCCTGGCTGCAATGCCTGTGTGCCCCTCCCCAACACTTCCTTTTGAGGGGGGGGGGCACCCTGTCCTGAGTGCCCCCAGCCCCTTTCCTCCCCTTGCAGCCCCCCCGTCCCGTCCCTATTCCCCCTCCCCCTCATTTGGGGAGGGGACACACACATCAAAGTCCTTTTTTCCCCACGGATTTCTTCCCCCCCCCCGCCCAATCCAGCCCAACCCTCCTTGCTGGGGGGGAGGTGGGTCCCCCTTTCCTTCCTCTCCCCCCCCGCCCCGCCTAGGGCAGCGAGGGGCTGAGGGAGGAGGAGGAAGAGGAGGAGGAGGAGGGGAAGGAACGGGAGCGCAGAAGCTCGGCGGGAGCAGAGCGGGAGCGGAGCCGGGAGGAGAAGGGGGACGAGGGGGACAAGGGGCTCCCGGACACCACCGCACACTCCCCCCCCCACCACCAAAACCCACCCAGGACCCCCCTCTTTCCGAGAGCAAGAGCCAGCGGCGAAGAGCACCCCAGGTTGGTTGGATCATTTCACATGCTTTATTTCAGCAGTCAGAAAAAAAAATAATTAAAAAAAAAAAAAGACAATTTTCAAATTATTACTATTATACATATACAAACTAGGTACAGACTCCAGGAGAGCCCGGAGTATCTGCCGGGAGATGGGCTGGCAAACAGGGTGGGTTCGTGCCCCTCCGTGCCCAGGGAGGGATGCAGGGATGGATGGATGGATGGATGGATGGATGGATGGATGGATGGATGGAGAAAAAGCTGCTGGAAGATGAGAGCGGAGCTGAAGATCCACCTGCTTAACCTGGAAATCGAGGTTGTGCTTTTTTCCTTTTTTTTTTTTTTTTTTCCCCTTTTGAGGCTTGTAAATTATATTTTTTTTTTGGCTCTACCTTGCATTTGTTCCGGGATTTGCTTGCGGGATGGAGTGTCGGGAGCAGGGAAGGGAGGAGGGTTAAATAGCACCTTTAGAAAATTCAGAAGTTGAGCTGGGCAGCAAAGAAAGGAAGGGGGGAAAAAACCCAACAAAATAGAGGGAAATTAAAATAAATCAAGCTGAATCACGTCTTTGGAGGCTGTAGCACCAGGTGGTCCCGGGCTCGGGCGTTGCAGGACCGAAATAAAAGATAATTAAAAAAAAAAACCCACCCCAGGCTAAAAATCCTGTGGGTAAGAAACCTCAGCAACTCCCGAGGGACCTTAAACGGAGGGAAATAAAAAATAAAAGATCAACAGAACAACGAAACAGAGAGGGAGGGAGGAAATATGAACAGAAAAATTAGCACCTTTGCTCTGAACCTGGCAGGAAAGTCCCGGCACGGCTGAAAAAAAAAAACAGAAACCACCCCAAACGAACCTAAAACTACTTGAAAATGAAACAAAAATGACCCCAAAATTAATAATAATTAAAAAAATTAAAAAAAAAAAAAAACAAAGCACAGCGGTGAGGTAGCCTTCCAGAAAAGGAGAATATGCAGCGAAGGGTCGGGTCTGCTTGGCGGCGGGGGCAGCGGCTGCTCCCCTGATGTGCTTGGGAATGAATTGATTTTGCTGCCTGAATAAAAATAAAATGAGGAAAAAAAAGAAAAAAAATCCAACAAAATAAACAAACAAACAAAAAAAAAACCAAAGAGGGGGAGAAAAGGGGGAAGAGATGGGAAAAGCAACAACAAAAAAGCAAATTATAACCGAGAGTTAAACATCTTCCTCGCAGCAAAAAATTAATATCCTAATGAGATGCAAGAAGCNGAATTTGGCACCGGGGGGGGGGGCTCGACACAGCGCTTTCGGTCTTTGGGGGGCTGAGGAGCGCCCGACCCCAAGGAGGAAGAGGAGGAGGAGGAGAGGAGGGCAAGCAAGCGAACCCACTTCCTGGTGATTTTGTTTGAAAAGTCATTTATTTTTTATTATTTTTTTTTTCGGTTTAATGCTTTTTTGGGGGGGGGGAGGTTGTTTTTTTTTTTTAAGGTTTTTTTGTCTTTTATGGAAACGCAAATAGTTTTAGAGACGCTGGATAGAAACTGACACAAATTCAAGTCCATGTGAAATTTTCTCCTTTTTTTTGGCTGTTTTTTTGTTTTTTTGTTTTTTTATTATTATTATTATTATTATTTTTACTCTCTCCTGTCACGCGTGGGGCGTCCAGTTTACAAGAAGCAGACAGGGCCGATGTCGATGCCGAATTCCTGGTCTGGAGCGCCAACGTCCATGGGAGCCAAATCGATGATGGGCAGGCGAGAGGTCTTCGTTGTCTTGTACTCGATGACTGTTTTGCCCCAAGCGCCGGTGTGACTCTGCGGGGAGGTCAGGATCAGGCCCGTCTCCATAACACGTCCCCACCACCACCACCGCCGCCACCACCACCATCACCACCCACCATGACCGCCCCCTGGAGCACTCACCGTGCAGCCGTCCTCGGTGACGCCGTAGGTGAAGCGGCTGTTGCCTTCAGCCCTGATCTCGATCTCGTTGGCGCCTTGGAGGAGAAGGGCCTTCTTCAGGTTGCCCGTGTCCTGGTCCATGTAGGCAACGCTGTTCTTGCAGTGGTAGGTGATGTTCTGGGCAGCCTCAGTGGACATCAGGCGGAGGAAGGTCAACTGGATGGCAACGTCGGCTGGGTTGGAGCCCTCACCACCATACTCGAACTGCCGGAGAAGAGGTGTTAGGCACTGCAGAGCTGGTTGTCCATCCCGGTTGTCCCTTCTCAACGTCCCCTTACTCACCTGGAAGCCATCACTCATCGTCTCGCCAAACCAGATGTGCTTCTTCTCCTTGGGGTTCTTGCTGAGGTACCAGTTCTTCTGGGCGATGTTGGCCTGGGTCGGGTAGACGCATGTCTCGCCTGTCTCCATGTTACAGTAGACCTTGATGGCATCCAGGTTGCAGCCTTGGTTGGGGTCAATCCAGTATTCGCCTGTGGGGCAGAGGGAGGGGTGTCAGGGAGTGGGGAGGGAGGCAGGTGGCCACGATGGATGGAGGATGGAGATGAGGAGAAGCCATGAGAGATGGAGGAGGGAGGTGAGGAGCAGTCATGGAGGATGGAGGTGAGGAACAGTCATGGAGGACGGAGGTGAGGAGCGGGTGGAAGGAACAGAGGATGGAAGGATAAGTGAGGGGGGAGAGGCAGAGGATGAAGGGATGGCGAGTGGAGGTGAGGAAAAGCCATGAGAGATGGAGGAGGGAGGTGAGGAACAAGTAGGAGGGATTGGGGGAGTGGGGAGGGTGGAGCAACAGCCATGAGGAGCAGAGGAAGGAGATGAGGAGCAGCTGTGAAAGATGATGAAGGGATGGAGGGTGGAGGTGAGAAACAGGTAAGAGGGTTGGAGGTGAGAGCAACCATGAGAGACAGGATGGAGGAATGAAGGTGAGGATCAATCGGGGGAGTGGAAGAAGGATGGAGGTAGAAGGGACAGAAAGATGGAGGTGAGAGCATCCCAGAGGGACACAGGGAGCGCTGGGGATACTGACCGCTCTTCCAGTCACCGTGGCACATCTTCAGGTCACGGCAGGTACGGGCAGGGTTTTTGCGGGTGCCCTCAGGGCTGCGGATGTTCTCGATCTGTTGGCTCAGGCTCTTGAGGGTGGTGTCAACCTCCAGGTCCCGGTCGCGCATCACGTTGGCATCATCAGCTCTGTAGTAGCGGCCACCATCATGGGCCTTCTCCTGGGGTGGCTGGGGCAGGAAGCTGAAGTCGAAACCACCGCTGGGTGGGCCAGGAGGACCAGGGGGACCAGGTGGGCCAGGGGGACCCTGCAGGAGGAGGAGGATGGTGAGCAGGAGATGAAGGCAGTCAGCTCTGGGCAGGAAGAGGCAGAGGAGCTGATACATACAACAGGGCCGACATCGCCGGTGCGACCACGGGGGCCGGGGGGGCCGATGGGGCCGGGAAGCCCGTTGAGACCGTCTTTGCCAGCAGCACCAGCAGAGCCGGGAGGACCCTACGGAGGAGGAGAAGGGGTGAGCATGGACATCCTGTCCCAGGCAGAGTCATCCCCTCCAGCCCCAACCCATGTCTCCATGAGAGACCCAAAGACAGAGGGGACCCTCTCCCCCCTGCTCCCCCCGAGACGGTTATGGCTGAGCTGAGAACTTACTCTTGGACCAGCAGGACCAGAAGCACCAGAAGGACCTTGTTCACCAGGAGAGCCCTGTGCAAAGCAAGGAAGAAGTCCCATCAGCATCTCGGTCTGCTTCTAGGACGTGGGGCAGCACCCACAGTCGCCCCACAGGACTTACAGGAGGACCAGGTGGGCCCTGGAGACCGGAGAAGCCTCTGTGACCCTTCATGCCTCTGTCACCCTGTTCACCAGTTTCACCTTTGTCACCACGGGGACCTTGTGGACCCTGGAGGAGGAGGAGGAAGAAGAGGTGTTGAGCACGGTCCAGGCCAGCCACTGCCCTTGTGCCCACACGGGGACACAGAAGCACCAAGGAGGATGGAGGAGAACATCAACTTACAGCAGGACCACGAGCACCAGCAGGACCAGGGGGGCCAGCGGGACCTTGGGGACCCTGGGACAGGAGAGAAGGGGACAAGTTAGAGCACCCTCTATCTTCTGCTGCTACTGGATTGGGACAGCATCCCCTGGAGGGGAGTGGTGGGACTCATGGCTTCCCGGGGAAGGTTCTCCAGCATGGAGAGGTGAGCCTTGGGCCAGACCCTGACCCGCTGTGGACCAGTGCTTGCTCCACAACTTGGGGGGGGGAGCCCTGAGCCGGGGAGGGGTGCGATGGTGGGGACACGCTGGGCAAAGCATCACTTACGGTCTCACCGCGATCTCCGTTCTTGCCAGCAGGACCGACAGGGCCAGGGGCACCGGGGGCACCGGGAGCACCAGGAGGGCCGGCAGGGCCGGTCTCACCACGGTCACCCTGTGAGGAGGAGGAAGAGGAAGAGGAGGAGGAGAGGTCAGTGTGGGCCAGCACAGCCCCCTTGCCCCCTCCCGCGCCCCCCTCCCCACCCCACTCACCTTGGGACCAGCAGCACCATCACGACCGGGGGCACCTTCAGCACCAGGAGAACCCTACAGAGGAGCAAAGACCCCCCTCGTTAGGGCAGGCAGGGGCTAACGAGGGCCTAGAGGACACCACCCCCCCCCCTCAGCCCACCACCAGCCTTGTCGTGCACCGACTACAGCGACATCCATGGGTGCCACGAGATGGCAAGTCCTCAGCACAGCCAACCCAAGGCTGACGTGTGGGGGGTCCATGCCCCCTCAACACTGATGGTTGCACACAGCTTCTCACCTCACGTCCAGCTTCACCGGGGGGTCCAGCCAAGCCGGGGGGGCCCATGGGGCCGGGAGGACCGCGCTCACCAGGGGAACCGGAGGGACCTTGTTTGCCAGGTTCACCCTGTGAAGAGGAGGGGACGGGGGGGGCATCAGAGACCGATGAGCATCCTCCTTGCCCAGGTCCACACGGGTGAGTGGAACCCCTGGGGGGGTCCCAGCGTCATCTCACACACACACCCCCTTGGATACTCACAGAGGGGCCGGGCAGACCAGGGAAACCTCTCTCGCCTCTCTGTCCAGGGAGACCGACAACACCGCGCTGGCCAGCAATACCTTGGGGTCCGGGGGTGCCGGGAGCGCCCTGGGGGGGGACACAAACAGCACCTCAGGGTGGTGGCAGTGGTGGGGGCCACCGTCCCCATGGAGGAGGGGACAGACGAGGGATGCCGGGCTTGAGGGGGGGCATGATGCTGCCCAGCATCCCCGGCTCCGTGGAGGGGGATCCAACTCAGGGTGGGGGTGACTTACGATGGGGCCATCAGCACCGGGAGAGCCCTTCTCGCCGGGGGGCCCGGGGGGACCAGCAGGGCCGGGCTCACCGGGGCGGCCAGCAGGGCCAGTTTCACCACGGGGTCCTTTGCCACCTTCCTTCCCGCTGGGGCCGGGGGGGCCGGGGAGGCCGATGTTTCCCTGGGTGAGGGGGGAGGCGATGCTGTCATGCAGCAGCCCGGGACCCCCCCCCAGCTGCCAGCTGAAGGGCAGCCAGGGGTGTCCCAGTGCCAACTGGGACAGGGCGGCCACGTGGAGCCGCCTGGAGGGGTGCCCAGTACCTCCCGTCCCGTGTCCCCCCCCCATCACCAGTAGCCACTGTCCAGCACCCTCCCACTCCCCCCCACTGTGACTCCCCCCCCACCTCTCACCCCACCGGGGGTACTCACAGAGGGGCCAGGGGGACCAACTCTTCCAGCAGCACCAGGGAAACCAGTAGCACCCTGGAAGGGAGAAAAGCTGGAGTCACCACGGGCTGGACCCAGGCATCGCCTGCCCCCGCTGTGGAGCGGGTCCAGGGGACAGTCCCTTGGCTGGGGGCCACCACAGGGAGCCCCGGGGCCAGTGGCCAGGTGGAAAGCATCCATCCAGGAGGGAGCTGGGGCTGATCTGGGCAGGGGGTGCAACAAGGCAACCCCCCCCCCCCGCTCCTTTTCCCTTCTGCTCCATCCCCTCCGTGGGATGAAGCCACCCCAGGTCGATGCCACCGCCTCAGGTGGTTTTAGGGGTGCAGAGCTGGGAGTGCCCCCAGCTCCCCTCTGCCCCATGGTGTTGGGGGACAGAGCAAGACATAGCAGGTGTTAAGCCACCTCGGGGGTGTTTGCGCCTGGGAGGGTCCCCTGGGGTCCCCAAACCCCCCTCCCCACCATGAGACTGGTACTTACAGGGGGTCCAGCGCTACCGCGAGCACCTTTGGGACCAGGAGCACCAACAGCACCCTATGGAGGAGGAAGAGGAGGAGGAGAAAGAGGGGTGAGCTGCGCCATGGGGCTGGACCCCGAAGGGATGTTGGGGGTGGGGGGGTGAGTGGGATGGGGGGCAACTTACGGCGGGGCCAGGAGCACCAGTGGGGCCAGCAGGGCCGGGGGGACCGGCATCACCCTTTGCTCCAGCATCACCAGTTTCACCTTTAGCACCAGGCTGGCCATCGGCACCCTTTGGGAGAGCGGAGTGGGGTGAGCTGGGGTTGGGGAGGGGGCTCAACATCACCCCAACAGGGCAGGATCAGGCCCCCGGAGGAGGGAGGAGCGTGGCCATTTTACTTACGGGGGGGCCAGCAAATCCAGCAGGACCAGGAGGGCCGGGCTCGCCACGGTCGCCCTAGGAGAGACAGCAAAAATGGTGTCACCCCAGGTAGGGGACGGCCACCTGTGGCCAGCAAACGATGGCAACCCAACGCAGGGCCATCAGCCAGGGCCGGGGGACACTTACAGGAGCACCACGGGCACCAGTGGGACCAGCAGGACCGGGGGGACCAGCTTCACCCTGGAAAAGGGGAGGAAAACCAAAACCAAAGGAGGTCAGGGTTGTGGCGTGGAGATGGCCGCGGTGACACGTCTGTCACCGGTGCAGCGTCTGGCTGGGAGGTGGCCCTACCTTGTCACCAGGAGCACCAGCAGGGCCGGGGGGGCCGATGGGGCCAGTCAGACCTCGGAGACCGTCTTTGCCAGGAGCGCCGTCAGCACCTTTGGGACCAGGGTCGCCCTGGGAGAGGAAGATGATGGGGGGTTACCTGGAGAGGTCCCCTCCATGGCGGGGGGTCAACCCCACTTTCCCCTCCCCTTTGCACAGCAGCACCGAGGAACCCCTGGCTCTTTACCCTCCCCTGGAGAGGAGAAACCATCCTCCTCCTCCTCCCGGGCTCCGGGGGAAGAGTGCGGCTCAGCTCCTGGCTGGCACCAAGGGACTATCCCCAAGGGCCACACTTGGCGGGGGACAGAGGTGACACTGAGCATTCCCTCCCACGGGGGCTGCTTCCCACCAGCCTTGGCTTAGGGGACCACATCCAGCCCTGAGGGGATGATGAGGGGCATAGGGATGGCTTGGAGAAGAGGACCAAGGTGGGGGACAACAAGATTTTGGGGGGACACGTACTCTGTCACCCTTGGCGCCTGGCAGGCCAGCAGCACCACGCTCTCCGGGCATACCCTGCAGACCGGGGGGGCCTTGGTTCCCGGGGGCACCGGGAGCACCAGCATCACCCTGGGGCAAAAGAGATGGAAAATGGGTGTTAGCGAGAACAGCAACATCCTTCCTGGCGTCAAAGCCAGCCCCAGCAAAAGGGGGCGAAGCCAAATCTACCCCCACCCCTCCCTTTTGCATCTGCATCCCAGGAGCCACCATCCGGGAGTGGTGACCTGCCACCCAGATGTCCCCAACCCTGCACAGAGCACAGACCTCACACATACCTTAGCACCATCGTTACCGGGAGCACCGTTAGCACCACGAGGACCTTGGGGACCGGGGGGACCTTGGACACCGCGTTCACCAGGGAAACCTCTCTCGCCCTGCAGAGGGGAGGCAGGAGAAGGGAGCGATGCCGTCAGGGGTGCACCGGGGGGCACCAAGGGGGTGCTGAGAGCCGGCTGGGGAAGGAGTGGGGTTCAACTTACCCTGGCACCAGCAGGTCCGGGAGCACCAGCATCTCCGGGGACACCCTGTGCGGGAGGGAGAGGGTACAGAGTCAGGGTGGGAAAGGGTGGCCCGGGGATGATGCCCCCCGGGATGCCCTCTGAGGGAGGGAGGGGGTCCTGCAGTCCTCAGGGACAGGGCAGGGCTGGGGTCCCCCCTGCTTCCAGGAGGAGGTTACATGGAGCCTATTAGCTTGGGGTGCACTGAGGAGCACCCCATCAGCAGCCCCCAGCCCCAGCTGGGAGAGGGGTGATGGGGAGAGAACAGGGACAGTGCCACACCATGGCCATGCTCCCCAACACTTACCTGCTCACCGGGCTTGCCAGCCTCGCCGGGGGGGCCAGCAGGGCCTGGCAGACCCTGGGGAGGAAGAGGAGAAGCGGTGAGACACCATGGAGATGGGTGACCAAAGGGGACAAGGAAAGGTGCAACATCACCCCCACCCTGGACGGTTTGCCCCCTCGCAAGGGAAGGGGACATCCCTCACCTGGAAGCCAGGAGCACCAGCAGGACCTTGTTCACCTCTTTCTCCAGCAGGACCCTGGGGGAGACAGGACAAGTGTGAGGTGAGGACAGTGGGCTCCCGAGCTTCTTCTCAGGTGGCCAAGCGTGGCTACGGGTGGCCAAGGGTGTGTTGATACTCACGGTAGGGCCGGGGGGACCTTGGGCACCAGCTTCACCATCTTTGCCAGCAGCACCCTGTGGAAGAGGGAGAAGAGGGTGCTCAGAGCACAGCCCCGGACCCACAGCCCAGTGGTGGCCCCCCGGGACTCTGCACCCCCAAAAACGGGGCTGGATGCAGCCATAGCATCCTTGGAAGGAGATGGGAGAAGCTGTGGCGAGCTGCCCACAGCCACGTCACCTCCCCCCTGTCCCCGTTCCAAAGCTGCTGGCAGCCACCGGGCTGGAGTCCGGCCACCTCAACCCACTGCCATCCTCCTCCTTGGAGTCTTCCCCAGCCCCAGCTTGGCCGTCCCGTGTCCCCAGTCCAGCCCCGACACCGAGGGGACATTCCCTGCCAAGCCACCACTGGGCTGGCTGGGCTCTGGCAAGTACTTACAACAGCGCCGGGGGGACCAGGAGCACCTCTCTCGCCAGGTTTGCCGGGCTCACCCTGAAAGCAGAAGAGCAGGATGACACCCATGGTGGCACCACAACACCCACAGGCACGAGCCTCATCATGTCCCCCCCTCGTCCCCCCTCAAACGGGCTGGAGACAGGCACGAGCCTGCAACCTCTGATGGGCTGGAGGATGCGCTAACACAGCCATCCCCGGGGCGGGGGGACACATCCCCTGAGCCACCCCTCCTTGGGTTCCTGCTCCACAGGAGCCATGTGCCCACCCACAGCCACCATCCTGGGTGGTGGCAGTGACCAGTGGGTGGGAATCCCCCGTGGACCAGGACTCCTGCACCTTCCAGGCATCACCTCCAGCAGCCCCCCCGAGGGGAGGCAGCTCCCCTTCTCACTCACCGCAGCACCTTTGGGACCAGGGAAACCCATCACGCCGGCTTGACCTCTGGCTCCGGGGGGGCCAGGGGGGCCAGGGCGGCCGTCTTGACCAGCAGGACCCTATTATGAGGGTGGGAAGCGAGCACCAGGTTAGCAGAGCCCATGGCAGGCCAAGGGAGGAGAGGGGCATCAGTGGGTCCAACTTACAGGGGGACCAGTCTTGCCATCAGGACCGGGGCTCCCAGGGCTTCCAGTCAGACCCTGCAAGTGAACGGGAGGTGGGAGCTCAGGAGATGCTCCAGAGAACGCTGAGCATCCTGGTTCTTCACCAGCATGGAGAGCACGGCAGCCAACATCCATCCCTGGAGCGGGCCCACCAGTGCGGTGGCCATGCTGACGTGGCTTGCTGCTCCTGGTAGCCATCTTGCCCACCCCCCCGCCGTGCTCACCTTGGCACCGGGGAGACCGGGTTCCCCGGGGCGTCCAGCTTCACCAGGAGATCCTTTGGGACCAACGGGGCCGGGGGAGCCGCGCTCACCGGGGGGACCCTGAGGAGGGGAGGGGGGGAGAGGGGACAGAGGTTACCCCACCTGCAGGACATCATCTGGGGGACGTGGCAGTGGCACAGACCTGGTCTCGCCACCATGTGGGGATGGGTGACCAACACACCATGTCGTCACTGCCCCATTGAGGACACAGCTTTCTGGCCCACAGGGTGGAGGGAGACCTGGGCACCTACCTTGGGACCGGCAATGCCATCAGCGCCAGGGAAGCCACGGCTGCCGGGAGCACCCTGTGAGAGACAGGAGAGGGGTCAGTGTGGAGACACGGGGTAACCTCGGGGGTTTTGGGGGTGCAGGGGAGGGATGTGCCGATGTGGGACCCGGCCACCGGCAGGAGCAGCCTGGTAGCCCTGCTGAGATGCTCCCCTGGAGACCTCAGCGGAGGGAAGGGGCTGGGGATGTCACCAGGGTGGGTGCCTGTCCCCAAGCACCCATGAGGCTCAGCCCCTGGATGTTGGGAGGCGGGAGGAGGACAGGGATGGGGACAGAGACATGGCGGGGATGGGACAGGAACTGATGCTACTCACACGTTCGCCAGCGGGGCCAGGAAGCCCAGCAGGGCCGGGCTCGCCACGAGCTCCTCTCTTGCCTTCCTCGCCAGCTGGGCCGGGGGGACCTTGGACACCAGCGGGACCCTGGGGAAGGAGGCGGAGGGATGAGCACCCGTGGGAGCACCCATGGGAGCCAGGAGGGGCTGAGCCCTCAAGGACATGGGGGGGGGGTCACTTACGGGTTCGCCTTTGGCACCAGTGTCTCCCTTGTTGCCTGGAGCACCGGGTTCACCCTGGAGGTGGAAGGAGAGAAGAGGGAAAAGCCATTTAACACCAAATTGATGAGAAAAAGGAGCCCTGAGACTTATCCTGCCCGGCCCCTCTGCAGAATGGGGGGGTGATCAGCACCCATCAGCCCCCAGCACCATCCTGTGCCTGCAGGAGGGATGCTGGAGGAGACATCTCCAGGTGGGAGGGCACTTTGCTGGAGCAGAAGAAGGGATCCAACCCTGGGAGAAGGTGGATGAAGGCACCCAGGAATACTCACAGTGTTACCCTTGGGACCGGGGGCACCGCTGGGACCCTGGGGTCCAGAGGGACCACGGGCACCGGGGAAGCCAGGAGCGCCAGCAATGCCAGGAGCACCCTAGAAGAGGCAGAGGAGGTGGTGAGAAAGCAGCACGAACCCTCATCCCAGAGGCAGGTGGGGGGTGAGGGACACTCACAGTTGCACCCTTGGCACCGGGTTGACCATCAGCACCGGGGTTGCCCTGCGGAGAGAAAGAGGAGGAGGAGGAAGGTTATTCTGAAGCTGGCATGACATGAGGCCAAAGGACATGGAGCCATCAGATGCCACTTACAGCAGGACCAGCAGCACCAGCAGGGCCTGGGGGACCGGGCTCACCACGGGCACCTTGGGGACCTTCGCTGCCACGAGCTCCTTGAGGACCGGTTTCACCCTGGGGAGGAAGAAGAGGGAGGAAGAGCCGTGAGCACGAGGGCTGCCCTGAAACCCCTGATTTCCCCTTCCACCTGCAGCTCCTTTCCCATGGAGGCAAAGAGATGTGGGGGGGTCCATGGGAGAGATGTCCATGGGACTTGGCTGGGGACATCCCCACCTGCCCCACTGTCCCAGGCAGTGGCAAGCTCACGGCACTTTGGGCTTTCTCATTTTTGGGCCACGTGAGGGAACCCATTCAACGCTCAGTCCTTCTCCCCCACCCCACACTCCCAGTTTCCACCAGTTACTCCCAGCCAAGGAGATGCCACCTGGGAGGAGATGGTCAGGCAGGTCCTACCTTAGCACCAGCAGCACCGGGGAAGCCAGGGGGACCAGCAGGGCCAGTGGGACCCTAGAAAGGAGAGAAGACGTGTCAGAAGAGGGATCCCACCTCTCACATCTGGTGCTGAGGAGTTTTTGGGGCAGCAGAGCTCAGGATTTTCCAGCCACGGTGGGGCTGGGATGGGATCTCCTTCTGGAGAAGCTGGAGCTGATGCCGAGTGTTGGTGGAGGCTTGGGGGGGGAGCTGGGGGTTACTTACGGGAGGACCAGCAGCACCAGGAGCACCATCGTTACCGCGAGCACCCTGTGGGAGAGAAGGCACTCGTTAGTGATGCCCACTGGTGGGAGAGGTGACCCCCAGCTCCCCCCTCCCTGTACCCTCAGGGCAGGGGATGCTCAGCCCTGCCCCAAACCAGATACTCACAGCAGGGCCAGATGGACCGGGACGGCCTCTCTCGCCAGGAAGACCACGAGGACCCTGGGGAGGGGAGAGGACATGTTTTTGTCACCAAGAGAGCCACTTTCCCCTTTCAGGACCTTGTCCCATCCCTGTGTCCCCCTGTACCCCCTGCTCCTGCATGCAGTGTCATTTCCATGGGTTATAACCCCCTCCCACCCCATTCCTCTGGTTATCCCTGGGGGGAAGCATCCCCAAGGATGAGCTGTTTCCCCATCACATCTTGTTCCTCATCCCCGTCCCCTTTTGCTGGCCAAGGCCAGATGTCCCCACCCTGATACCCAGGGATCCCATCACTCACCATCTGCCCAGGAGCACCGTTCTCCCCAGGGCTGCCGGGCTCTCCCTAGGAGAAAGGACAACTTTGAGGGACCTGCTCCGGAGGGAGGGAGGGAGCAGTGATGACTTTACCAGGAGGACAGACGTGACACCATCACCACTCCTCACCTTGGGGCCAGCAGGACCGGGCTCACCCTTGGCACCATCCAGACCACTGAAGCCCTGGGGTGGAGGAAAGAGAAGATGGAGGGGGTCAGGAGGGGACCCCCCCAAAGATGTTGGGGTCCCCAGACCCCTAAGCCTTGCCAGGATGGGAGGAGGGACTCACTCTGTGACCCTTCATGCCTGGCAGACCGGCAGTTCCTGGGAGACCACGTGCACCCTAGGAGAAAAGAAGTGGTGATGGAGATGCTCGGGGGGGGAGGGCTGTCCCCACACTCCATTATCCCTGTCCCCAAGGTGACCAGGCAGCTGGTGTCACATCCTTGCTTTGCCACCGGACAGGCCACAGTGGGGATGTCCCCTCCTGTGTCTCCTGATGGGGAGCATCTCACCTGCGGGCCGGGAGGACCACGCTCTCCAGGACGGCCAGGCTTTCCAGCTTCACCCTAAGGAGAAGGACAGTGGTTGGTGGCATGTCCTCAAGCCAGGCAGCTCCTGTTCACCTCGGGAGCTGGCAGGGCCACCAGACCCCAGACTTGGTGGGGGAGAACCCATCCACCGGTCACTTACGTCATCTCCGTTCTTGCCAGGGGGGCCGGCTGGACCACGGGGACCCATTGGACCCTAGGAGAGATGCAGGGCAGGGATGAAGATGCTGTGACAAGGCAGGCTGTCCCTTATCACCCTGCCACCCACACTGGGCAGCACCAGGCCCCACCAGCCCCATTCCCACAGCTCCCAACCGAGATGTCCCAGCATGGGGACAATGTGGTCACAGCCAAGGATGGGAACAGGCAGCCTTGTCCCCATTCCCGTGGGACATCAGGCTGGAGGAGGAGGTGGCAGGACTCACAGAAGCACCAGGCTCTCCGGGTTCACCAGGGGGACCTTGGAAACCTTGAGGACCCTGCAAGTTTGTGGGGAAAAAAGAAAAAAAAAAAAAGGGGGTTAGAAAATGAGAAGATTGGGTCTGAAGACCCCTCTGGCAATGGTGGTGCCCCCCATATGGTGGCACAAGGATGCACATCCCCACGTGTTTCCGTAGCCATCAGGAAGGGTGGGATGCCCTGTCCTGCCCTTGTCCTGGCCCATCCCACCTGGCCCCCACCAGCGAAGGGACCCTTGGGGCTGCATGTCCCCAGGAAGGAGGAGGGGGAGATACTCACAGGAGCGCCAGGAGGGCCAGGGAGACCACGGGGACCAGCTGGACCCTGGGAGGGAGAACAGCAAGTGGTGATGAGTGACTGCCATGTCACCCTGTCCCCATCACCAACCATTCCCTGTCCCCATCGCCACCCTGTTGCTGTACCCATTGGTACCCTTTCAGCACCCCAATCACCATCCCATTGCTGTACCCATCATCACCCCATCCTTGTCCCCGTCACCACTTGTTCCCTGTCCCCATCATTACCCCAACCCTGTCCACACTGCTACAACACTGCCACCCCATCCCTGTCCTCATGACCACCTCATCCCTGTCCCCATCACCATCCATTCCCTGTCCCCTTTGTCACCCCATCCCTGTCCCCATTGTTGCCCCATTGCCACCCCATCCCTGTCCTCATTGCCAACCCAGTGCTACCTCATCGCATCACCATCCATTCCCTGTCCCCATTGCCATCCCATCACCACTCTGTCCCCACTGCCAGCCATTCCTTGTCCTCATTGCCACTCCATCCTTGTCCCCATTGGCACCCATTCCCTGTCCCCATCCCTGTCCCCATTGCCACCCCAACCCTTATCCCCATCCCTCATCATTGCCACTCCATCCCTGGACCAACATCCCTCCCACCTCCCACTGCTTGGCAGCATCCTCAACACCAGGGTTGTGCCCCTGGCACCTCACCCAGCTTCACGCCTTCTCCCGTCCTCCCTGTGTCCCCCCCCATATTCCCCCCGCGGGGACCCCTGCCACCCCAGTGCTCACCATGGGACCGGGCACGGCCATGCCACCGGCTTTCTCGTCGTAGCCATAAGACATTTGAGGAGCGAAGTTCTGCAGGTGGGAGGGAGAGCAGGGGGTGAGCAGGGTGCGGACACCCCCACGGGGGTCTGCACCGCCGGGGACCCCCCCCATACTCACTCCGCCGAGGCCTGGGGGACCTGGAGGGCCTGGGGGTCCTGGGAGTCCAGGTTGTCCAGGGATGCCATCTCTGCCAGGGGGGCCGGGGAGTCCCTGGGGGAAGAGAAGGAAGAGGAGGGTGAGCTCCAGCGGGATGGAGGTCCTGGTGGAGCTGAGGAGGGGGTGGCTCTGTAGGGGCGATACCCACCCTGTCTCCTTTGGGGCCGGTGTCTCCCTTAGGACCCTGTTGGGGGTGAGATGGGTGAGATGGTGAGATGGATGAGATGATGGAGAAAAGGGGTTCTCCAAAAATAGGGGGGTGGGGATGTCATGGGGTTTGGGGTGGAGGATATCATGGGGTTTGCCGGGGGGGGTGGGGGAGGGAGGGGGAAAGGAAGCCCTTACCTCTACTCCAGCACTTTCTGGGTAGACAGGGGAGGCTGTGGGAGGAAGGACGGGCATTTAGAGCCACTGACTGCCACCCACCACCCCATCCAACCCCCGCACCCAGGGGAAGGATGCTGAGACGGGGCAAGATCCAGCCCCACTGCTCCCTGGGGACCACCAGCCTGGGGCGGGCTGAGGCTGGGGCCGGGGAAAGGAGGGGGGGGGGG